>JAQMYL010000002.1:24932643-24951631 GCA_030014365.1 Clarias pachynema | reverse complement strand
CCATCCGCTCCCTCCGCTTACGTGAGCTCACAGACGCCCCTGAATGGTTTGTAGAGCCGTATTAATGTGGGAGCACGGAGTACCTCTCATCCCTCCCCTCTGAGAGAGCTCGGCCAATCAGCTCTGTCTAGGCCTCCGGCTGTGAGAGGTTACAGCATCACCCGGGGAACGAAGCAGCGATCCCCGGATGATAGGGCGAGCACTTTACCACTACGCCATATATTTCTATGTTTAAATTAATAAATATGCCTTTAAATTTATCTATATACATTTTTTGAAAAAAAAAAAAAGACAACTATAAACAGATAAAGAAGGACTCAGACTTAGACTAATCTTAATTTGCAAAATAAAACAAATTTCAAATTAAAATTTTGAAATAATCACAGACATAAAAAAGAAAGTCTTGAAAGAAGTCTTGAAACTTTTTAATGTCTAATTACTGTATTTCAATAAGTGCTACTAAGGATTAGTTTTTAACCACTACATAAATATCTAAGACAGTACTAGTTTTCCTTTCTTTGTAAATGGAATTTGCTAAGAGTTACACACATCATTAGGGACTTCAGCCCTCCTGAGCAAGTCATTTTAAGCTGTTCAAAAATGTTTAAAATAATTAATGTACAACAGTAAATTGTGATTACTCTTCAAGAAATCACATAATTGGCCTAGGTGTATTACCACCTTTATTTTTTATTTAACCAGTTATTTTGCTACACCAACACATATCCTTCCACAACTGGCAGAACTAACTAACTGCAACTGGTGGAGCTGGCGACCGGCAGTTAATGACCGCGAGTTTGGTTAATTAACTGGGATAAAATTAGTTTTACATTTTTTCTGGTAAAAGCCACTGGTTTTGTAGCCAAATGGTGAGGAGAATAAACCATGGAGGTGTTGGACAGTCCTGTAACATCCTGTAAGTTTCTCATAATTCCGATTATTTCGCTTTACAATATTAGCTCTGTTAACTTCCTGGTTCCAGGTTGAATCCCAGTAGCATTAAATTGAAAGCTAGTGCACTATGAAGGGTGTACAAACACTTTTTCCACACAATAAGTAGTGCGCTTAGTTAGAGGTTAGGAAAAGGATTTGGGAAATAGTCTTGTTTTAGACGCTAGTTAGTTACAGTAAAAACAACACAAATCATTCAGAGGGGATTCAGAACTTAGCAATTGTTAAGATTTCTGTCAGATGTTTTTTTTTTTTTTTTTTTGTGCTGAAAGTACTTCTGTGACAGGTTTTGGCAGGTAGCTGCTCCCTCCTCAGTACTATAGACCAACTTACTTACTTTCACTAATGCTCCGACTGACAATTAGTGTAATTAACTTAGATTATTAGAACACCTGTGATGCATACATATTGTACATACATACTTCTCGTCCCATCAGATCACTTGGTTGGAACTATTGTATAACAGTTTTTTTAGTAGTCATTATTTTGGATCATATATAAAGTCATTTTATATTTCCTTTATTTTCCTATTAGTCTCAGAATTGTGTGATTCTTTCTTTGTTCCCAGATGGCCTACACCATGTTTCTGCTATTTGCACTCTCCACGTTGCCATCATAACAGATGACATGTTGACGAACAGTATCACAGTGCGACTCGAGAACATGTCGCAGGAGCGCTTCCTCTCAACACTGCTCAGCCTATTCACAGAGAGCGTAGCTGCCGTGCTGTCCACCAGTCGCGATGGCGTCTTCATCTTCAATGTACAGAACGACACTGATGTGGACACTCGTGTCCTCAATGTTACTTTCTCAGCCCTGCTCCCTGGTGGTACTTCTGGTCGCTTCTACCCCACCGAGGAGCTCCAGGAACAGCTGTACCTGAAACGCACGCTGCTGACGCTTATTTCTTCACAACACGTCCTCCCTTTCGACGACAACATTTGCCTGCGTGAACCCTGTCAGAATTATATGAAGTGTGTGTCAGTGCTGAAGTTTGACAGCTCAGCTCCTTTTGTGGCCTCCGACACAGTCCTCTTCAGGCCCATCCATCCTGTAAACGGCCTGCGCTGCCGCTGTCCAGATGGTTTTACTGGAGATTACTGCGAGACAGAGATAGACCTGTGCTACTCTGCACCGTGTAAAAACAACGGGAGGTGCCACAGCCGTGAAGGGGGATACACCTGTGAGTGTCCTGAGGATTTTACAGGTGAGTGGTTATTTATTTCTTTTTTAAATTACATCCTCTTTCCTTTTTTCTTCCTGACTTTCTGATCTGGAACCATTTGTCAAAAAACATCATAGAGTTAAAATCAGTTTAACTGATAAAGAGAGAAAGTTAACTCCTGATACTGACTTTCATGTTACAATGCTTTTTTTTCCGGGTTTGTGCTTTCACTCACTATATGAATATTGCTTGAATAAACCAGCTCAACTTGTAGCAACAACGGATTAGAGGATTATTATTTGCTAACAGTAAGTGAGTTAATCTCATTGTCAGGGCCTCATTAAGTCTGCTAATGTAGAAACGTGACCCATCAGGGCCCCTCCCATTGGATGAAATGTTTAAGGAGATTCTTCGGCATACCTTTAACATGAGTAGTGGAGATTCCTCTGGATCTTTCACCCACTTTGACAACTGTTTTCTCCATGGATTCGTATTTCTTGTTCATGCTAAAGAACAGTGAGGCCGTGTTCTTCTTATAGCCCGTGGTCTTATTCTGAGGTGTTGACAGTGGCTTCAGTAGTTCCTGCAGTCTGTTTTTCTCATTACCGTGTAATATATCCCTGTAATTCCTTTGAAATACGGGATTATCCAGCAGGCATTTGGATCATTACATCCCTGAAGCCTTCCTTGTGCATCCTAACACATATTTGCTCAGGGCCCAAATCTTATCAGCGTAAGGTGGCAGGTGCACAATAGCCAGTGTACAGAGTCAGACCTGCATCTGAAACACAGACTCACAGGATGATTACACTGTTGTTCTTGTACTTATTCGTGTGCTAACATACTGCTGAGGTTTACGATAGATCTGCCTGCTAGATTACAGCTATGTAATGTGCAGACACTGAATTGTAACTGTTTATTGATACACACATATATGTATATAACCAGTATCCAGAGTTAAAATGACTGCTTAAAGTTTGCTTTTCTATAACTTGGGAAAGAAAATTATGATTCACATTTCAGCCTCACTTTAGTTTATATTTTTGTCTAATATATTTCTGATGTGTTTTTTATAAAATTCATTAGGAGAAATAGTTAAGACAGGAGTCTTCCTGGAGACGTAAGGGAGGTAACCTCACCAAATTCTAAACCCAAGTGTTGTTAGTGGCTCATTTTTTCTTATTTGGAAAAAAAAAGGGAAATACTATGTATTTACTATTAAATATGAGAGTGAGTCAAAAATTATCCGCACACTGACTATAGAATTTGTTATAGAATAAATCTAGAATAAATTAATCTTTTAGAAAATACAAATACATGGATTTTCAGACATAATCTCTCTGTCTAAAAGTACACTTTGTCCAACTGTCAAAAATGCTTTTGTATTCCTTTTTAAAAAAAATGTTTTAGGCTGAGCTGCAAGCCACAAATGCACTGCTGTCTATGAATCTTCATCCTCGTAGGACTGCTTTCAGGAGACCAAACAGGGGAAAGTCTGATGGAGCAATATCAGGACTATAGGGAGGATTCTTTAACACCTCTAAATTAAGTTTTTGCAGAGTGTTGACAGTGTGGGCAAAATTGTGCGGATTGTCATGCAAGAACAGAACGTCCTTGGATAGCAGCCGAAGTTTAGGCTTCAGCTCTACAATAAGCATCTGACTGTAACGAGCACTGCTGATTGTAGAACCTTTTTTCTGATAATGTTCCAATACTGGCCTCTTGAGAATCCCAGAAAACTGTAAGCATAAAATTTTCCAGCTGATGGTTGACTTTTGAACTTGTTCTCAGTCGGCAGTTAAGGATGTTTCCGTTCCATACTCTGTTCCGTTCACTCTCAGGCTTGTAGTGATGAATCCATGTCTCGTCATCAGTAATGATTCTTTTTAAGAAACTTTGACCTCCCTTACTTTGTTTGCAGAAATCCAAACGTTTCTGTTTATCCTTTTCCGTGAGTTGTTTTGGCACCAGGTAGGTGCGGCATCCATTTTTGCTCGCTTCAGTTACAAATCAACTGGTGTAACACGTTCACATCTGCACAGCAGTGACCGGGGAGACAGTAGCCTTGAATGGAAAGCGCTGATAAGACAGTGCAGACAGTAGAAGTTTTAATATAACCGGAGTGTGGAAAATTTTTTACCCTCATATTCATTAACAACAGTAAAATAAACAGAATTTGTTAGTGCATGGAATGTAAATCCATCTCTAGTGGATCTCCATTAAACCATGAAAGATTTTTCTTCTTGCACCTGGATTTTCTTTGACATCTCATTACTAGTCCCGTACACAGCATTCATATAGCACATAACAAAACCTCAAAGAATGCCCAAAGAAACTCCTTCATTCATAAGAGAACAAAAAAACTGCAAATGAGGTCATCTTTGTCTATTAGCGAGCTGTCATCACTTCTTCAGAGATCTCAGTTTCCAGAATGGTGGTGTTGTAGCCTGGCAGGTGTCTCCCAGACCACCAGGTTTCTCCTGTTATCACTCTGCCTTTGGGCTGTAGGACGGTTGTGAGCGGAGATCAGCCTTGGTCACTGAATACCGTGTTGAGTGTTTAGACAGAGGGAGGGAAGAAAACATGGCGCAAGTTCAAGGATGAACTCGTGTAAAGCCTGTTCAAGAGATTTTCCGATTTTATTTAGAGCTGTGTGACAATGCTATTTGCGTTTAATTCTGTAATTTGTAGAGACCTGTATGAACAAACAGATGCTGATATAAAGATATCTTTACAGGCTGATTTATTACATCTGTTGCAAGCGCCTGCCAAACTCATCACTATTAATGTGGAAATGTGATGCCTCACACAATTGTCTTATTTTTGGCTTCAACTCCAAAGTCAAGTTGTGTCATCTCACTTCATGCTGTATATCCATTCCAGGTGAGAACTGTGAAGTGAGCTCTCGTTCGGGCCGCTGTGTGTCGGGTGTGTGTAAGAATGGAGGTCGCTGCGTGGACCTGCTGGTTGGGGGGTTTATGTGCCAATGTCCAGAAGGAGACTTTGAGAAGCCCTACTGTCGGATGAGCACACGCAGCTTTCCCGGGAATGCATTCGTCACTTTCAGGGGCTTGAAGCAGAGGTTTCACTTCACACTGTCCTTCATGTGAGTAACTCCATGTCATTTTCTTTGCCAAATTATTTGTCATGTTGGTCCTGTTCAACGATGGCTGGATGTGATATCGAATAGGATTGTAGTAATAATGTACCATTGTACTCCCTTCCTACACTACCTTAAGCCTGGTACACTTTATTCTTTTTCTTTTTCAAGAGCGTTCTGATTCTTTTACTTATTATGAAGACAGTGTGACTGAAAAGTTATCATGCATTACCATTGGAAAACACATTCACTGAAAGAAACATTTGTGCATTTGTGAAGCATTATTTTAAGGGGGGGGTCTTTATTAATGCCATTTTTTTTCTCAGTAGGCAAGGAAAGTAGCTGAGCCATTTGTTTAAAAAAATCATTAATATTAAAAAAGTAATCCACCATGTTTGTGTTTATTATATCTAGTATTATATTTTACATGCGCCTTTTCAGTCACCACCAATGATGTGCAGTTGATGTCAGCAAAACAAGTTTGAAAATGTATAACCTCGTGGTATGATGCTGAATGATGAATCTACAGTCTGGACTAGAAAGACACATATTCAGTCTTACTAATTATAATGCTTTTCTTGGTTCCACAAAAGGGACAAGCCATCCATTCAAGCCATGAAAAATAATCCATTCAAGCCACTTTACCGCATGGGTGTATGAGTCTTAATGGGCTAATAAACTTTATATAAGCATTTGCAATAGATATAAAAAATAAATAAATATGATCATAAAATAAATCTTTCTCGCAGTCAATACATATATACACACACATAGAAATTAATGCTTCATGTTTCACCGTTTATGAATCACATATAGTATGGAGTGAATTAAAACCCATCAAGCACTTGTTTCATGCTGAATTGCCGCTGCAGCTAAATGAGCTTTCAATTGTTCCTAGGATATAAATTCGCATTAAAACTCTGTCCAATCAGATCTCCATGGCTAACATGCAAACAGGATGTAGTGTGTGGCGCAGATCTTACTTCCTGCTTCCTGTGAGTGTGCCCTTGTGCCAGGTGCTCTCTGACACCTCTCTCAATCCGCCTCCCATGTGACCTCTAAAACTGCCACAAATTTGCACACACCTGCAGGTCAACTTTCCCCTCGGTGATTTCTCCGTCAGTAACGTCATCACCACTACAATTAGTGCACGCTTTGTTCACGCGTTTTATCTTTCTCTTACTTCCTTTTCTATCTTTCCTGTCTCGTTCCCTGTGCCCATTATATTTTTTTAAATAATGCATGATCCTATGTGGAGTGTTCATAAAACTGACCCAGAACTTTTATTGTATGAGTGAAAGTATATTAAGAGACTGTTATCCAGTCAATTTAGGATGATTTGAATGAAACGTTTGCTTTAAATAAATGAATAGACATTTATAGTTTTGTTTCACAGGTTTGCCACTAGAGAGAGAAACGCACTGTTACTCTATAATGGAAGGTTTAACGAAAAACACGACTTTATCGCTGTGGAGATTGTGGATGAGCAAATCCAACTCACTTTCTCTGCCGGTAAGTTTGTGCATGTGCGTATATGTGTGTATATGTGTGTATATGGTTATGCATTAACCATAGTGCAGAGTAATGCAGGAACCGTTCAATAATGAGAGCTTTTTATATATGTTAATGTACTGTAAATTGACAGACAGATAGGCTACTCCTAAATTCACTTCACTCAAGGTGTTTCCTAAGGCCAGGTATATTAAATATAGGAAAGTGAAACAAATTGAACGTGAAGGTGTTTCTCATATGAAGCAACTGAGTACAAAATTACATGTTTTATTAAAAAATTTTAAAAAATAAATAAATAAACACCTATAATTGCCCCCTTCCTGAATTTTTATTTATTTATTTTATTTTTTTGCCACAACCAGCTATTAGGTTTAGATAGCAATTACGTTTTCACATATAGCGCCAAATAGGTTTGGACAGCATTTTTCCCTAAATAAAATAAATAATCATTTAAAAACTGATTTTTGTTATCTTTGTGTAATATTAAAATATGTTTGATAATCTGAATCATTTAAGTGTGACAAATATGCAATAAACTATTCACACTTCCTCACAGTACTATATGTCTATAATAAGGAATCATGGCAATTATGGTATGGATTATACAAGGGTGGTTCATGTCAAACTGGGACTTTTGATTGTGCAGAATAACAGAAAACAGTTATGAGAGTAAAAACTCCCATTATTTCTCTATATAATCCCCTGCTGTACTAATGCACTTATCCCCAGTGTTTCACTAGTGCTTGGATATCATAGAGATAAAAAGTTTTCTGAGTCATGATCAGACAGCCTGCTTTACGTCTGAAACACTGGCCTTTAATGGCCCAAACGCTTGGACCGAAGTCAGGACCATACAGGGGATGTGGCAGTAACTCCCAGCCGAGTTCCTGTCATGTGCAAGTGGCGTTGGTGAATGATTGTGTGTATAGTTCCCACCGACAGATGAATTTCTTGTGCACGCTGGTATCTGTCAATTTTTGTGAACGACTGCAGTGGACTCCAAGATCATAATGTGGCATAAAGAGTCTCATCACCATCCTGTTCTGATCGTTTTTATGCTTCATTCATGAGAAATGTCTTCACAAGTCCTGGAATGCCCCTTGTAAAATAACATGGAATATATTACACTAATTCACATATATTGCATTAAGTGAGCTGATTTGCAATATGTTCTATTGGATCGGTTTATTTGATTCAATCCAAAAACTATTAGTGTAGCTACTGTAACTGTGTACAAAAAAAAGAGAGAGTACTTTCTCTCTTTTTTTTTTTTTTGCTCACGTAAGAGTGTGTATGGAGGCTTTCTGCCAAAGGAAGCAGCTGGCCAAAGAGCATAGAAACACACATCCTCTATTTACCTGTCCCTTTGTTTTTCCATCTCACTCACTTCAGCCCTCCTGGATGGCACATATTTAACATGCCCCCAGAACCTTGTGCTGTCTCTTTAACATTTGGACTTGTTTCCAAAGGATACAGTTTAGTGGAATGTGTTGTCCTACTGTCCTTGAGTGTGCGAAGCTGAATTCCATTTATGTCAGAGAGTTAAGGGTTGGCTATGGACAGTAGTGAAGAGCAAAGGCTTTGAAAGGCATTTCCTCAAAAAACAACATCTCACAGTCTAGGAATGAAGGAATTTCAATAACAGTTTAATTTTGGCTCATGTTCAACCCAGCAGGGGTGTAGGGTCAAGTCCCTTCTCTGCAACCATTGCTCAAGATAATGAAAAAAAGGGATAGTGTAATAAACAATTCCCAACAGACCTTACAGGGTTTTGATGGAACTTAGGAGCATTAGTTAAGTTGTTCTCAAGGTGGTCCTGGATTTTCATTATATCCTCTATAATGATTTACTTATTGCCTCCAATGAACTGGAAGAGCTCCATCTATATCAGCATACGCCTTGTGAACTTGTGTTATTGTTGGCTAGAAATATCTTTAGCAACTTAACAAGATTTCCTGCAATAAATATACTGTATTTATAGAAACAGCTGTCATGAAAGCACTCTGTTTTATAATATTTCAGTGCCGTGACATAATATGGCACAATTCATTTATTTTTATTGGCATTGGTTTTCGTTCAACCCATTTCATGTTTAAATGCACACAGTTTTACACACACTTTTAAGTGTTCAGGATATGCGCGTTCTGCTTTTTATGAACTGTATTCTCTGTCCTGCGTCCTGTCTTTAGGAGAAAGTAAAACCACAGTGGCCCCTTTTATACCTGCTGGAGTGAGCGATGGACAGTGGCACACAGTGTGGCTGCATTACTACAACAAGGTAAAGCAATTATTTAAAAAACATTATACAGACTTAGCATATGAGGCGGGGTATATCTTGGAAGAGGTGCCAATCTTTTGCAGGGACAGAGTACAACTAATTTGAAATCCAAACACTCCATCCTGCTAACAAAAATCCCTGTTACTGTATGTAATGTGTGTGTGTGTTTTCTGCATGTGCATTTACATAGGGATGTAGGGTTTATTGTGCTACATGCCTGATATGGAAAATAAATAAAAAATAAATTCAGAAAAATTTATTACAATATATTTTAGCAAAAAGAACAAAGTGCATCTGTTTAGTTAAATATTATGTTACTCATGCACAAATGCACACATTAGTAATATAATGATAATAATATTGCAGCCATGGTGGCTTAGTGGTTAGCACTGTCGCCTTGCCACCTCCAGGATCAAGTGTTCGATTCCCATCTCGGGTCTGTGTGTATGGAGTAACCTTACACAGGATAAGTGTTATAGATGATGGTTGGATGGATTAATAATAATAATAATATGTCTATATATAATCATCATCATCATAAATTATATAGGTTATTTAAAATTTTGAGTTCAAACAATGCAAAAGTGCTTTATGTACTGTAGATTTCACATATACATTGTAGCAAGATTCCAAGACTAAATACATTCATGGACAATAATGAAATTATCTATGACTGTTAGTGAAATAAATTCCTATTTTACCACTGTGTAAAGGAAAAGAAACCAGAAAATGTGAATATGGCATGATAAACAATAAACAAATTTTTTTAAACAAAACCATTATTTGTTTTAGTGTATGGCATGTTCCTAATGTTGCAATAAATAAATAAATAAGTAAATAAATAACACCCGAGCTGAGACCAACAGTATTTATGCCCCAGTTGAGCAAAGAGCTCTTAATGAGTTCTACTGTTTTAGGAGCTCAGCAAGAGAGTCTGTAACTAACCCACTTAGGACGTACAATTATAACAAGCATGACTAATTTATCCAGATTCAATAGGACTCATGTCGTAATCTCTCACTACTTTTTCTTCCTGATAAGGAAACAGACTGCTGGTCAGAGTTTACAAGAACAACAGGGACGCCAGCCAACAATGCCATGAACAAATCTAGCGTTATGAAAGTATGCATATTTTTTCCCAACCTCAACTATTAGCTATAATTTCCATTTTGTAATAAAAATAAATAATAAATAAAACTTGTCAGAATTAGCTTGTTTCCTTTCCTACTTCTTTTCTCTGAAGACCCTCTCATAACACACCCAGAAACATAATATCCTACTATACACATCGACACTTTGTGAAATACATAGAGGGTCATGTTTCATAGCTGTGAGCTATTCGAAGTTCTTTAGTTTCACCGCGGTCTTGTTTTGCCTTTTGTGATGTAGAGGCACATGCGTTAAACATGTGTCTGCTTTTCATCATTTTTATGGCTCTCATTTACTGTGTGATTTAGAAGCATCTTTTAGTGTCTTGACAAGTGAAAATATTTTATTAAAGCAAATTATTAAAATAGATTAAATTCAGCTTTATTGTCACTTCACATGTATGGTACAAAGCAACAAAATACAGTAGCATCTTACCAGAAGTGCATTTGTTGCAGTGCAAAATAATTTTTATGTAATTTCAATTATATAACACTTACCACAAATTATATAATATTATATTTAAAATTATTATAAAATTATATTAAACTTGTTTAGAGACATTTCATTTTAGGCTTAAAAGTACATTTAAGCTTTGTATTAGTTTAAAACTAAAGTACTTTTAGGAGCTCAGCAAGAGAGTCTGTAACTAACCCACTATAGAATAGATTTATGTTAAAACTATAACGGGAAGCCAAGCAATGCTACAGTATGACTCAGAGCCGCTGCGCTGTCTGGCAGTGTTTTATTTCTCTCAGTTATTGTGCGTTCCTGTAAATAAATATCATTCTTTTTTTTTTAATGCATTATTCATCAATATATCAGAGAGTTCTCATTAGTAACCATTAGCAACCTAGCTGAAAATGAGACAGAGTTTGGCTTATTTTCTTATCTTTGGTTAGATGTTAAAAGACATACACATGACCTACGGTATGAAAATTATTAGCAATTCTGGCTTCGTCCAAAAGCCACTTAGTTAGAGTATATTGCAAATGGACGACCATTATCTGCATGCTAAAGGCATGTCTTCTCGATCAGGAATGCATTTTGCTCTGTTGTGGCAGAATAAAATCATGACCTTTCTTTTAACCCTTTTTACCTACGTCCGGTTAAAATCCCTAGTAAGCAGAGACAAAAGCGACCCCTTTACTCAGTTAATCCGAGCTGCAATGAGATGCTTGGAATCTACAATACTTGTAAGATATGTAGTATGTTTGTGCTTATTTGCTGTGATTTATACTTATGGTGTTAATGTATCATATAGTGACACTGAGATTTAACAGTGCTGTATATAAGTAACGGGATTGATTACAGTCAGTAAATACCAGCACAGGATAATTTTTGAGACTGTCATGTCTAGGAAGCTAGTTATAAATGTTTGGGCCTTAACTAATTGCAGATTCAGTTTGAGTACTAAAATAAATCCTTGCTTAAAGCACTAAGAACGTTTAGCGTTTAAGCAGAAGAAAAGCTTTTTTGTTGTCTCATCTGTTTTCAGTTTCATAGTTATCCAAACAGCCCTCCTATGTGAGCGCACACACACACACACACACACACACACACACACACACACACACACACACACACACACACACACACACACACACAAATTACAGTGATGGTTGTTAGAAGGATGGAGTGTCTGGATTTTGATTAGTTGGACTCTGTCCATGGTGCATGTATCAGACTGCAGGAATGCTCTCAATCACTGTGTGTTTCTTCGGACCGATGAGTCTGGGTTGCTTCTCTCCTCACTGTGCATTCTTTTTTTCTGTGGGGGGGGATTTCATTCATCAGCAGTGATACCAGGAGAAACCCTTCAGCACAGGGTATTTAGGGACCGATAAAAGGCCTAGAATCGTCTTGTCTCGAGGTAGAACAGGTTTGTGCAATATTTTAGAGACACTACTTTCAAGACAACCATGATTTATTCTTGAAGAAAAACAGGCGTATCAAAACGTCAGTGCCAAAAACGTTTAAATGTACATTCATGCAGGAATGAGAATAAAACTCTTTACTAAGAGCAGCAGTGGAAATACTGCAAATCTCATGCAACTCCAACAGCAGAAACAGTTGTGAATTTTGGAGAAAGTCTAAGTGATGGATTGACAGTTTGTCAAAACACAATCTCAAAAACGAACCACTGGCTGTTACTAAGGTTTTTTTTCCCCCTACAATGTCTTACTTACCTGAAATGTCGGAACTGTTTGGAATCAGAACATTTTTCAGTCTTTATTTGGCTCTTATGGACGATTTGACATTCACCATGATTCCTCCATTGTGACAGTTAAACCATCAGTTTCTCATTAGGATCTGATCTGATGTGGTGAAACACTTAGAGGGTTTAGCGTGCCTGGTTGAGGGTTTAACGATCAAATTTCACTTTTAGTCATTAGCGAATAGAGATGTGAAACCACATCCCCAGGGCCATGCAATCAGTAGAAGGTTGACAGGCAGACAGACAGAAAGCAGAGGAATTGGTACACAGTGTCCATTATTTGAAGTGGTATATACCACAGTAACAAGGGTTGTCAAGAGCATTCTCTTATTTAATGCCTTATTCGAGCTCACCAACTCACATATCTTTTATGCAAAAAAGATAGTGATGTATCTATTTGTATGTCTGTATGTATGTATGTATGTATGTGTTGGATCCATTCAAGCCTATATAGGAACACGGCAGCACCAGCTCGAAAAGAGGACAATATGTTTTATGTGTATAGAAAAGACACTTTGGTCTCTAAGACTTTTTCAATACAATGATGGCAGCATAGTGGTGTAGTGATTAGCACTGTGGCTTTTCACCTACAGGGTTTAGGGTTTGATTCTCGTCTCGGTCATTGCATGGAGTTTGCATGTTCTCGCCGTGCTTGGTTGGGTTTCCTCTGGGTACTCCAGTTTCCTCCCACCGTCCAAATACATGCAGATTAGGTTAATTAGCGTTCCCAAATTGCCTGTAGTGTGTGTGTGCCCTGCGATGTGTCATGAAGTGTGATGGAAAGGGTACCACTAAACTAAAAATTGCAAACCAGAAGAAACCTTCTTCTATCTTAGCAAAGGTTCAAAATCATCTGCTTATTTACGTGTAGCTGGACAGCAACAGTTTAACTTGTTAAAACAGAGTCTCTGCCCTCAGGTGGAGCTTTGTGTGTGAGGTTAGGCGCCTGTCAGCTTCTGCTATCGGCTTATCGTGAACTAAAAGCAACAATGCTGTACCGAATGGAGAATGAACTTCCACCTATGTTCTATGTTACACTCTTTACAGAAAGTGTCACTTTAGGAACATGCTATGTGAGTTAATCAGTTACATAGGCCTATGTCTTTCACCCAGGTAACAGTTAAAGGACATGCTGTCTGGTTTTCCTGTTTTAGCTAGCTCACTTTGGCAGGGAAGATTTTGTACGTCACCTTGCAGAATTTCTAAGAAAACCCCAAAAAAATTGTTGATGTTGTGTACAGTTTCGGCGGCACGGTGGCTTAGTGGTTAGCATTGTCGCCTTGCACCTCTAGGGTCCGTATTCGACTCCCGACCAGGCTTGATCCATCCTCTGTCTGAATGAAGTTTGCATGTTCTCCCCATGCTTGGTGGGTTTCCTCTGGGTACTCCGGTTTCTTCCCTCAATCCAAAGACATGCACATTAGGCTAATTGACATTCCCAAATTGCCCATAGTGTGTAAAGGAGTGTGTGAGTGTGTATACAGTCTGTGTGTGTGCCCTGCGATGGATTGGCACCCCTGCCAAGGTGTTCCCCGCCTCGTGCCAAGTCTCTTGAGATAGGCTTCAGGTATCTCGCGATCCTGTGTGGAGGATAAAGTGGTATAGTTAGTGAGTGAGTAAGTGCAGTTTCTCTTAGAAATTTATGAAAATAAATATGACTTCCCTTATTGGATTAGTTTACTTCGGCTATGTTATTTCACAGTCTTATGCAATTCCTGTAATGTTTCCTGTAATACTCTTTAGTCCATTTACACACTATGCATGGTATCTGACCATGTTAAGTTAAGAAAATTAAATACTGCCGAAGCAAAAGAAGCAGAAAAAGCACAAACTGGCTTGTGTTACTGTATAATAATGCACTAATAAAGTCTACAGAGGTTTATCAGACACTGAATGGCACTTTGACTTACATAGTATCTCATTTTCTCCAGTGTTTTACTGGCTTAATCCAATTGAATGTTGAGCTGTTATGGGCACAGTTCCACAGGCTGGCGCACAGACACTTCACGCTATGTCTGACAGATTAGAGCTACACAGTAGCTAGATCTTTTTTAAGGCCAAGCTGGTATATAATAGTGGTTCAATAGAACATTTTATTTGGAACAATTAGCACAACACAAAGATATTTAAAACATAAATGGTGTTGTTTTGTAATTCATTCAGTTCAGTCATCACCATGATAAAAGTATGTGGCATAAGCGGGCACTGAAAACTGAGTTTCTTGAAAAATCCCTAGAAAGTATTTTACTTTCTAGGGATTTCTCAAGAAACTGACACTTTATAATGCCAGGAACAAATCAGTTTTCAGTGCCCGCTTATGCCACATACTTTTATTATGTAACCGAAGTTACCTAGCGGTTTGTTTTTATCATACAGAGTAATATTTATTGCTATGTTTTTTAGCCTAACATTGGGCGTACTGGCCTCCCTCATGGCCCCTCTGAAGAGAAAGTTGCCGTGGTTGCTGTGGACGATTGCGATGTGGCCATGGCCGTACGTTTTGGTGATCAGATTGGAAACTACACATGTGCAGCCCAGGGCACGCAGAAAGGCCAGAAGAAGTGAGTATAAGCCATTCACAGACAGGTGTAAAAACCTACTCAACAGGACATCAGTGTAATAAGAGCTGAGTTAAGCATGTTAACCGCATAAAAGTGTTGAATAGCTCATCATTATAGGAGATTAGAGCACATTCCCATACCTTGCTTTCACTCTTTGCTCGACTCTCTCCAAATCTTGTTTTGTCCTCATGCCAAACCTGTCTCATAGGCTTTACAATTCAAACACACTTGTAGCTCATCTTGACATTGGCATTAACCACTCTTAAATAATCTAATCTCTTTTTTAACGTAGAGACCAGAACCCTTTACACTCTACAGGTGAGGCAATAGCTTTGAAATGCAGCTATAAGTGGTGGGTCATAATGAGGAGACACCCAAATATTTTCAGCTTAGTAAAGGCTGTAATGCTGCATGTAGGACATGGGAAAATTCTCTGAACTTAACAAAAATCTGGTGTTAATTTGCAAGTGTCGGCTTATGTACTTATTTGTTGCACAAGTATTTGACATTAAGTCTGTCATTGCAGAGTTCAATGTGGTTTCTATTCAACTAGGATTGGAGTTCATTTATTCTTTTTCTTTTGACTAATAACCATGAAAAACATCTGTTTCAAACTCTATATGATTTTATGGTGCATGTTTTGCTTATAAAACATCCTCCTGGAATTTTCAAGGTTCCTTTTTAGTGTGCATGAAAAAAAGAAAAAGCTTGCTTACTACGAGTGGCCTTGGCTTCTTTACAGTAAATAAATTAATAATCATGGTTAAAACATACTATAATAACATCCTAAAGTTCAATACCTCTCTGGTTGAGATGAAGTAAATATTCTTAACTGCATCATAATCAGAATGCATTATGTAGATATGCTGTTTTATTTTAGGTCTTATGAATAGTATGGAACACGTTATATAGTGTTATATAGTGTATCTTAATACAGCTGAACATGGTCTGTTAAGCTGTGGAATGTTTTGTCGAAAAGTTAAGCTGTTTACACTGAGATCTTCCTTTTTTTTTTCCTTTTTTTGAAATAGCCCTGGGGTCATGTGAGGTTCATAAAGAAGAACTGTAGTCAGAATTCTGTAATTATACAAACCCAAGCAAGCAGAGTGAAATAGTGTAGAAGGTCATAAACAGAAATGCTTTTATCATTTCGAAAAACAAATTCAAGTGCTTCTTATGTTGTATTTGATTAAGCTTTCCTTTGATTTCCAACAGAGGAAATGAGTCATGGATGGGCTGCAGTGACAAAAAGATTTGACACCAAATTACTTCACCAAATCAGACTTTCTAAGCCACTTAAGTGCCATTACTTTAAAGAGACATCTTTTATCTTTTGAAAATGAAACAGTAGATTCAAAATTCAAGATTCAATATTCAAAGAACTTTGTTTATCCCAAAGCGAAATTGCTTTGTCTTGGTTACAGTTGCTTTCTAGGAAACGGTAGGAAGCTTCTTGTATGTTCTCTTGGTTTAAAGCTTGTTAGACTGATGAGTGAAGAGAGCACTAGTATTGAGAAGCACTCTTTTTGTCTGACAAATTATAGAAAATGAATTTTTTAGCTCCATCCAATTCAAATGCATTTCAAAAATTAGCAAAGTATATAAAAAAGATTCTTTTTTTTTTCCCCAAAAAAATTACTTGTTGTTTTACATGACACAGAGTGAAGATGTCATAATGAAATATTTAATTTAAAAATAATAAGTATGTAAAAATTTTTACTTAAAGTCAGACAATTGTGAGATTATACATCATAATTCCAAGGTCTTGATTTCTACAATTATATAAAGTATGTATTTCTCAAATATTATTTGTGAATATAATATGTAGAAGCTTCTAGATGATGTCTTCTAGATGATGTCTAGCTGTAGGTCTTTTGGAAGATTGTGACTTCATGTGTTTTGTTTGTATGTCCAGGTCCTTGGATCTCACAGGTCCTTTGCTCCTGGGTGGAGTTCCTGACCTCCCTGAGGATTTCCCAGTAAGAAACCGAGATTTCGTGGGCTGCTTAAGGAACCTCATGATCGACAACAAACCCATTGACTTGGCAGGCTTCATTGCTAACAACGGCACTGCTGCAGGTTAGACGTGATTTACACAGATTAAATACTCCATCTTCTATAGAATGTAGGAAAGTCTTTTGGTTAATTCAGCCTTTATGAACTTGATCCATGCTTTTTCAGGTTGTCTGGCTAAGAGTAATTTCTGCAGCAGCAGCGTGTGCCACAATGGAGGGCTCTGTGTGAACAATTGGAACACGTACTCCTGTAAATGTCCGCTGGGTTATGGAGGAAAGAACTGTGATCACGGTAGGGCAAACACACACAGATTATGCAAAACAGCAAGCGAGTAAAATTTAATATTGAATTTGTTGCTTTATGTTGTGTTCTGGATGATTAGGCAAAGTTTCCTAGAAATATCTAGTTGTATCCTGGAAATATCTGAAAAGTCTGAAGAGAATCACTGGTATCCCATGACACTCAGCGTAATGTTAAACAAAAATGATCAGGCAGTTTTTTTGTCCTCATAGTTCGCTGACAACTTTATACCGTAAATATGGTCAACTACGAGTGAAAAATGATCCGTGCTCTTTATAATACATTTTGTCCATTTGCCAACAAGCTCTCGTATTCCCTTATAAAAAAATGTTTTAGGCTGAGCTGCGAGCCACGAATGCATCGCTGTCAGAAGTGAATTTTTGTCCTCGTAGTGCTGCTTTCAGGGAACTAAACAGGTGAAAGTCAGATGGAGCAGGATCAGGACTATACGGAGGACGCTTTAACATCTCAAAACGAAGTTTTTGCAGAGGGTCAACAGTGAGGGCAGAATCGTGCAGACGTTTGTTCTCAGTGGATGTGGACGTGGAAGCTTGTTGGCAAATGGGCAAAGTGTATTGTAAAGAGGGCGCATAATTTTTGACACACCTTTATAGTTGAGCATATTTACCATTCCGCAAATCTTACACCACCTGATAGATGCTTGTGGAGAATGTTAAAGGAGAGTGTGTTCAGCTGTGAAGATCTGCCAAGAACTGTGCATGCATTAAGCGAGCAAATCGTCTCCTTTTGCAGGAGTCTGCAGTAACCTAAAAACATATTAACAGAATAATAATTTTAAAAAAGTCTAGCAGAAAATAGCAAGATTACATCGGTGTTCTGAATATCGGTTTCAATTAATTTCTGATAAGTTGCCCCGTCTAGCTATACATACTAGATCTTGCTGAACCAGTTTCTGCCTTTTTTGACTAAGAACCAAAGACACAAACTGTGGGTGAAGAAGGTGTAAGGAAATAAATAAACATTACTTCCACCACATGACCCATTTTTTTTTCTCTTAGGTTTGTCACCGCTATTTTCTGCCTGTCATGTTATGTCACTGTATTTTATCCACTACCAGACATTTTTTTTTAAAGGAAACGTTTCAATTTAGAAACATTTGACAGCACATAAAAACCCAGTGATGATACAGGATTAGTCACATAAGCTAGCGACGTTTGTTAAACTAAACTGACATAAGCTACTTGAGAGAGCTTGAATTTCTGAATTCAGAAAATAGTCGTACAGGTTAAAACCTGTATCCATCAGCAACCTGGGGATCTAGAACTAAGGCCGCAAGTGCACGTTGAAAGATCTTTAATGATCTTGGCAATCAAAGCAAACTCTTAAACAGGGGACAGGCAAAGGTCAAAATACTGCAGAATTCGTCTTAAATTATATACTTATTGTATAATTAATGTTCTTAGTTTTTTTATTACACCACAGCGTTGACAGTAAGTTGTTAATAATGCAAACATTGATGTTTCTGTAGTAATAGCAAATTTACAGAGTCTGAGATGGTAAATGCATAAGATAAAAGAAAAAAGAAATAGAAGTGCTGTACTTAAACAAAGAAAAAGAAAAAATTATTATTTGCTATGGCAAAGATTTCTATATAAAGACATTTAAACTTTGTGTTTGGGTGTTCGGATATGTCACGTGGAGCCAAAGTTATCATTATTTTAAAAACCACTATTTTATCTACAGTACTGTTAGAATATGGGCAAAATGTCAAACTCTTAAA
>JAQMYL010000002.1:24907538-24922602 GCA_030014365.1 Clarias pachynema | reverse complement strand
CATTCCACCTTTAATGAGGTATATATGTGTGTGTGTGAGGCCTGAGTAAAACCAACAAACTAAGCAGTACATAGAGGAGACACCCAGTGTGGGTGCATGACTGACTATAAACATGACCCTCCATATTGCATTTTGCATGGTAGTACTGATACAGACAGATATCAGACAGAAATGCTTGCGAAGAGTCAAAGGCAGTTTTCTTTACCTCAGCACGATGTTCCTCTGTTTCATGGAGACCCGCTTGAGTTCAGGTCCTTTCTGAGGGCGTTTGATTATGGCGTGAGATTATTATTTATGTTACTGTATTTTGTAATTATTTTAGGACATGGTAAGAGCAGGCAGTGCTATCCTGGATCCGGTTAATAAAGGTCACTGGGAGCAAATTCATCACTCAGATGGAGGTTGTGCTGACCTGCTGCATCATTTTGAGGATTACGGCATCACTTTGGTCCAGAACATGAGGAAGACCTACCTGAAACCCTTCACCATCGTCACAGATAACATGAGTGAGTGCTGCAACAAGTCCCACCTTCAGACAGTGTCACACTTCAATGTGTTTAATGTGTTTAATTAGTATTATATATGAAAGAATGATTTAATATATACCATATTGTTTGGTCCAAAAAATGATAGCAATGAACAGATGCTGCATTTACAAAAGTATTCATACAATTCTCATCTCTTGGTCAGTTTTTACGATGGACTTTCTGGAGGCTGAGCTTCCTCGTTTTCAGGAGATAAAAGAGGCTTATTCCAAAGAGCTGGAGGCCTCAGTGATTTTCCCAGACTTGGTTATGAGGACAGCAGGAAGCCGAGGTACTGTAGATGTTACACCCATTCACTTTACCTGAAAAAAAAATCTCATTCCATAAAAGCTACTGTACACTCCAGTCTTTTTAACTTGATACGCTGCATCTGTAGTACAGACCAGACACAAAACTCACTTATAATGCAGGTATTACGGCTGTTGTTGGGACACAAATTAAGTCTTTTTAGAGGTGTGACTTTCAGTGGGGAAAATGAGCTTTAGCTAAGTAATCAAAATTACATTATACTGTAGAGCTCCAGTGTTCTAACACTAAATAAATTACCATAAGAACTTTCATTATATTATCTTTATTACGGTGGGGGGGGGCTTTAATTCAACCCGGGACGCCAGAAGACTTCAAGAACAGCACATTTGAATGATGCAAACGTTTGTACGTTTGTGTATGTCGATCACAGTCAAGGTGGCTTGGAGCCCAATGCAGTCGTTCCCATGAACATTCCGTGCGGATCACCTGATCCTGGAAAATCAACAGATAACTTGTCGCCAACTTGTGGAATAGATCTTGTGGAATAAATCTGTCTGTTTAAACTGTACACGAACTTGCACAGCCTCTCTGAGTAGCGCAGTGGTAAAGTGCTCGCCCTATCATCCGGAGATCGCGAGTTCGATTCTCGCAGCCGGAAGAATGAGAGGTACTTGTGCTCCTACATTAATCATGGCTCTACAGCCAATCAGGGGCGAGTTCGATTCCCGGGTGATGCTGTAAGCTCTCGCAGCCGGAGGTCAAGAGAGAGCTGATTGACCGAGCCCTCTCTCAGAGGGGAGGGATGAGAGGTACTTCGTGCTCCCACATTAATCATGGCTCTACAAGCGCAAGCGGAAAAAGCGGAGAGCGCTGTCCTCCGAGTGTGTTACGCCGCCCCCAACGGTGCGTGAGTGAGCAGTTCGAAAAGATGCGGTCGCTGGCGTCACATGGTTCGGAGGAAACACGTGATAGTCTTCGGTCCTCCCGACTGAGTTTTAGTAGTAGCCTTACTGTTGCCCCCTAGTGATGGGGAAAAATTGTGGAGAAAAAAAAAAAAAAAAAAAAGAACACCACTTGCACATCATTTAGACACATGAACCTCAGCTGGGAGTTGCTGTCACATTCCCTGCACAGTCCTGACCTCGCCAAGACATTTCCACATATTTGGGCCAGTAAAGGAGTTCCTGGAAGGCCAGCGTTTAAGATGTAAAGTAGGCAGTCCGATTATGGCTCCAGTGTACTGAGAAAACTTTCTACCTTGATGGTCATCCAAGCACTGCTGAAATTTTAGTGTAAGGGCATTAATTTAGCAGGGCATTATATAGAGAAATAAAGGCAGTTTTTTCCTCTTATAGCTGTATTGTCTCATTCTGCACACTCAAAAGTCCCGGTTTGACTTGAACACCCATTGTATATTATCTATAATTATATTATATTATTTTATTATCTCTCTCATGTCCCATTGTAAGACACTTATTGTTTAAATGTTGCTGGTTCGAAAGATTTGGTACGAAAGACGCCTCTTATTGATAACACTTACTGTAAGGTACTTGAGAGACATTTTGAGTGACATTTACATTAACTGTTGAATACTCTAATCTTACTCTAAGCCAATATTATACAATTTTTATTATGCAACACAGACAGCGTTACCACAGAACCGCCTGTACAGAGTGATCCATCCATTCCAAATGTTGGTTCTGAAGGAACAGAATCTCCATCTCTCATTACTCCTGGTCCATCAGCAAATAAACTGCAACATACTGAGATTGCTGAGTCTCCAAGTGTTGCATTGGTCATCGTCTACAGGTCTTTAGGTCAGCTTTTACCTGAGAACTACGACCTGGACCGCCGCACTGTCAGGTAAGGTATTCAGTAAATCTCATGCAAGAAACATAATAAACTGGTATGATGGAGGTATGATGGATAACCGTGATTATTTAAATAATTTTTAGTTAGTACATGGCACAATGTTTTTATTCCTCTTATACCACAGAAGTTTTTTCCCCTGTAATTATCATTTTTATTTATTACAAAAACAACATAAAACCACATTTCACATCTGTAATACCAGCTACTGTATAAACAGTTCTTCCCTCACAAGCATCTACTGTACTTTTCTCTTTCTTATAAAGCTTATAGTAATAAAAAATACAGCTAGTCAAATAACTTAAAATCATTCCTCTCAAAATAACCATAAAGGAAATGCGGAGATCCATCTAGAGTTGAAGATTGCACAGCACAGTTGCAGAATATTATTCACCTTATTTGCTTAGGTGTTTAAAAGTAGACACAGAGTAGGATTAAAGACAATCCTTGAATAAATGAATAAAGAAAAGTCTTATTATCCTACTCTACACTGTAACATATATGAAAAAAGCTGAGCAAGCTTCAAGGACCTCAGTTTTGGATTAAGATGGCAAGAGAATAAGATACAGGTGACCTTCAAAGAGGGTTTATTATTATGACGGGCACTTTGGTCAAAGGCTGTCCAATTACCTGTTTGTTTGTTTTTAAACATTGATGGTTACCATGCATCCATGCAAAAGTCATCAGGAAATAGGTTTTGAAATTGCTGTCAAATGCACATCCCTTGAGAAAGAAAGAAAAAGGAACAAGCATGACAGTGACAGTACCTCCATACAGTATATATTTTCTTTTTAAATGTGTTGTCTGTCTATATGCAGTTTATTAAAAAAAAAAGCCCTCATATATATTTGCTTGTGCCTCTAAAATCTCCAGACTGCCCACTCGTCCAGTTATTAACAGTCCCGTAGTGAGTGTGATAACACACCAAGAGGGAGAGAGTGCCCCTGCTCAACTCCACACACCCATCACGCTGATGTTCCGTCTGCTGGAGACACAAGAGAGGACTAAACCTGTGTGTGTCTTCTGGAACCACTCTTTTCCGTGAGTGCATGCTCTTCTCTTAGCAGTGTTTGACTGATCTTTCATACTGAGGGTTTATTTATCTTTATTCATAATCTTTATTCAGAGGAGTATTTTAAAAGGATGCTTGATCACAATATTTAAAAAATGAACAAACACAGAAAATGTGATACAAGTTAACCATATCAGACTAATCATAAGGAGTGTAAACATGTATGGATGCAACCACATAATGGGTAATTTTTTTGTTCCAGTTGTTAAGCAACAAATAATATGATAAGTAATTGTAGCAATCCTGAAAGCAACCAACAGTAAAACAGGGCAGATCCAGAGCAAGAAAACATGCAAGTTTTTATTAACTGATGCTTATGACTCATGCAGGGTCGGCCGCTCAGGCTCCTGGTCGTCTAAAGGCTGTGAACTGGTCTTCAGGAACACCACACACATCAGCTGCCAGTGTAACCATATGACCAGCTTCGCTGTCCTCATGGACATCTCCAAAAGAGAAGTAAACAAGAATATACAGTGAACAACTGTTCTGATTTCCATATGGAGCCAAATACGTATAACAATTTAACCCTTGTGTTTTTTAGCATGGGGATGTCCTGCCTCTGAAGGTGGTGACCTACACCACTGTGTCCTCCTCTCTGGTGGCCCTCCTCGTCACCTTCCTTTTATTGGCTATTCTGCGTAAACTGCGCTCCAACCTGCACAGCATTCACAAAAACCTAGTGGCAGCCATCTTCCTCTGTGAACTCATCTTCCTTACTGGCATCAATCAGACTGACAGTCCGGTAAGTGACCAATTACAGCCCTTGAAATAACAGATTATTTATTAGGCTGTTGAATAAAAGTTCTGGATGTTTGCAATCGGACATTTTTTGGGATTACCGTTCAAATTTCAAGGAAAACTTAATAAACTTTTTAAAATTATTATGACTGAAACATTTTCGAGTGTCGAGTCTAGTGCTGAAAAATATATATTAACGTTTCAACATATTCTAATTAAGGGCTGAATTTCCAATCAAGTAAATTATGTAACTTGAACACAAATAAATAAGAGTAAATATTTGTAAGTTTATGTTAGACTGAAATTATTTTCTGTATATTTACAACATTAATTTATTGCAGTAAAATACACAATATACTGTACATACAGTATATATAATAGTTAGAAAATAATTAAAAACATACATTTTTGAGTGTGTGTATATCTTGGTGGGCAGATAGGATTTTCTGAGGTTTTTGTTCTGGTCATTGAGCAAAATAATACTGTAGATAATGAAATATCAGGTATTGTGAATAATATAAAATTTTAAAAAATCAGTCATCATTTGCCATATGCAACTTTTTGTATAACTTTGTTTCATACAATTCATACCACATTAGAAGTCAAAGCAAAAGAAATAAAAAAGTTATTTTTCACAATGATTAACCTGTTAGTAGTCTGATAGTCTTAGTAGTAATCTGAAAACATTTGCCGTTTAGATCACCTTGCACAAATTTTTTGAAAACCTCTTCTTTTTCATTTCACGTCTGTTCCTGAGCTCATGAAATAATTTGCAGAGATTGTGCAGTATATGAATTGTCCCTGTACAAGCACTATATTGCAAATATGTGACAAAGAAAAGTGGTACATGATTTATAAAAACAATCGTGCTAATCCACTTGGCCTGCATGTGTAGTTTGTGTGCACAGTGGTGGCCATTCTGCTGCACTACTCCTATATGTGTACATTCGCCTGGATGTTCGTGGAAGGGCTGCATATTTACCGGATGCTGACAGAGATGCGCAATGTTAACCAGGGCCAAATGAGATTCTACTACGCCATTGGCTGGGGCATTCCTGCCATCATCACAGGTGAGGCTGATATCAGTGTGAACATGATACATACTTATTCCTCATTGTTTACTTGTTGACCATAATCAAGACCTTCTCAGATAAACAAAACAATATAAACGATTATATATAGTGGAACCTCGGCTTGCAAGTAACGCGGTTTACGAGTGTTCCGCAAGACGAGCAAAGATTTGTAATCAATTTTGACTTGGAAAACTAGCAAGTCTTGGTTTACGAATACCGAGTATCATGTATCACGCATGCGCTTCTTGTTTTTCCTGCAAATGTACTGTTTTGCCAAGTGCATTTTCCAAACCCATCAAGCACCTTGATAAACCTGTCTCTCATGAAGACCTTCCCAGGAAAGTAAGATCAAGACTTACCTCTCCTGCAGAGGAGAAGTTCATTTAGAGTTACTAGCTTCAGAAATCACAAAATAACAAACAGCAGCTCAGATTAGAGCTGTTATGAAGGCTTTACAGAGCAGAAGTATCAGATGCACCTCAATATTAACTGTTCAAAGGAGATTTCTGCATATTCTGGATTCCTTTAGCATTGTTTTAGAATTTAGAAAGAAATAATAATGAGGAAAGACCATGCAATTAGAAGATGTGTTCAAACTTTTGACTGGTAGTCAAAAAAAGGTTAACCATATGGCTAGTTCCCGGGAAAGAAAATGGTAAAATTTGGACTAAATACAGGGTAACTTTGAAAAAAATATTTAGCTCAAAGGGACTGCAGAAACTTCATATGAGTTTCAGCTGAACTTTGGAATGCAAAGTTTGTCTGGGTGACAAATTTCTCGGTTAGTGTGTGGAGCAGGAAAATTCACAACAAACAAGACCTATTGTAATGTACTTTGATGCACCTTAATTTTGATTTAAAATAGATATGAAAAAATCTGAACTATCCCATCAATCTCTCTCTCTCTCTCTCTCTCTCTCAATCTCTCTCTCAATCTCTCTCTCTCTGTCTTTCTCTCCCACACACACCATCTCTTTCTCTCTCTCTCTCTCTCTGTCCCTTAGGTCTGGCTGTGGGATTAGATCCTCAGGGTTATGGAAATCCAGACTTCTGCTGGCTTTCTGTTCATGACACTCTGATCTGGAGCATCACAGGACCCATTTCCTTTGTAGTGCTGGTTAGTGTCTCTGTCTGTGTGTTTAAGTAGGTTTGCATTTTTCCTTTCTGTCTCTTTCATTTACAGTACAGACAAAATGTGGTATCCATGAATATCCTGTTAGTTTAGGGAAAGAAAAACATTTCTATTCTGATTTACCTCCTGAAAATTTAATTGAAAAGGGATTAATTACTCACACACTCATTGTCTATATTGCTTTATTCTGTATTCATGTGAATACTCCCTGGAAAGGGTCGATTTGGGAACGCCAATTACCCTAATCAGCATGTCTTTGGACTAGGGAGGAAACCAGAGTACCCAGGGAAAACCTACCAAGCATGGGGAGAACATGTAAACTCTGAGCTTTTTGTCTTTAATAGATATTTATAGGCATAACTTAATGTAAGTCCACTGTGCCGTGAACGCACTTTGCACTTTATAGTCGATTGGGATTTATGAACATTCGCACATGAGTAAAAAAGAACTTGTGTAATTCTGGCTTGAAATTTTTCTTTGGTTTATGAACACATGAAAAAATTTGTCCCAGTGATGTAATTACTTGTTATACTTTTCAGATAAACATTGTAGTATTTGTGCTGGCAGCGAAGGCTTCTTGTGGACAGAGAAGTCAGAGTGAGACATCAGGAGCGATGTAAGAGCTGAATTTTCATCCGTACTACTCTTTCTATATCTCACTTACATTAATCAAATGTTTAAAGAACGTCCCAGTGGGCATGCAGACTAGTCTCTGGCAATCTGTAGAAGGTGTTAAACGAGGTCTTTAAGTCTTCTTTAAGACGCCATCAGTATTATGAGTTTAAGAAGTGAATCCTGAGGAGCTCTATGATTATAACATTTGTCGAGGTTTAATGGGTCCTGAAGACATCCTTAATAGGGTTTTAGTTCTGCAGACGTGCTTTTTCACTGCCCTCATTACCTAGATGTACTTATTCTTTCTAAACAACTTTTATGCTGGTAGCTCTGCTCTGCGTATGGCAGTCCTGCTCCTGCTGCTCATCAGCGCCACCTGGCTGCTCGGTCTGATGGCTGTTAACAGTGACGTGCTCACCTTCCACTACCTGTTCGCCATCCTTAGCTGCCTGCAGGTAATATACAGTATACAACTTCTGAGGTCTGTTCCAGAAAAAGGATAAGCAGATTAACCAAATTACAGTATGTGCCTCAAGTTTCACAATTATGTGGATTGTTCCTACTTTAGATACCCTACACTGACTTGCTTAATCTTCTGTAGTTGGTCTTATGTGGATTAGATTGCAGCCATAATGTGAAAATTGTTTAGATCGTTTTTTCTTGTTATGTTTAAGTTGTTGTCCTGGATGTGCAAAGTGTCTAAAATGATTTTATGATGTCTGAGGTAGGCATTTCTTTATTCTTTTGTTTTTTTTTCTTGCAGGGTATTTGTATATTTTTCTTTCACTGTATCCTCAACAAAGATGTGAGGACGAACCTGAAGAGTGTTTTTGGTGGGAAGACGGTACCATTGGATGAGACCACTGCCACCCATACCACTCAGCTCACTGTAAGTGTGGTTAACAGACAAATGTAGGCCTAAGCTAAATTTATAAAATAACACCTGGTTGAACTCTGATCATTTGATTCCTGCCCAGCGCACTTTTAACGGGAATGCATACACAGAGGATGGCTGCATCTACCGCACACCGATCGGAGAGTCCACAGTGTCCTTGGAGAACTCGGCCCGGTCAGGCAAAAGCCATGGGAGCAGCTACATCTCCTATAAACTCAGGTGCCTCTGAAGCAAGCATGATGGAAAGATTATCACAAAATGCATTTTGTTCAGATTTTTCTTTGAAAAAGTGATTGAAACTGTAATAGTGGATTAGCTGGTAAAATGTGAAAGTGGATATAACACTGCAAATGACATGATGGGTAATGAATAAGGTGTCTGGGCTGCAGCTTTGCCAGCTGTCCCAGTACAGAATGTCTGAATTAGCAAATAACGTTAACTTATGTCAATATTAACCATCATTGCGCTGTTTGTGTCACTTCAACAAATCTGGCTTTCCAGTCTACCAGTATGATTTTTTTGGAATGTTATGTAAAGCAAATTAATATGTATGTAAGCATGTTTATTCATGATCGGTGTTCTCTTTAGGGGTGAGCAGAAGTGCAGTGTTACCCAGAGCAGCAGAAAATCACAATGTGGTGGTGAATCTTCTTTGATCTTCAAAAAGAGCAAGAGAAAAAAAGGTGTGGATAAACTAATAAGTGCTTAAACCTTCTCTGGATTGGGGTTAAGTGATCATTTTAATGGGTTCAGGTAGAATACTAGGGCCTTATTACGATCTTTAATTGTAATTATGGTGATCAAACTCTGAAGTATTATACTGTTCAATCAAGTTAGAATATTTGTATTATTCCCATGAATCCTGATGCATTGTGTTGTGTTATGTGTATTTCCACCATTTGCTCAGACTCTGATTCAGACAGTGAAGTTTCAGTGGATGAGCACAGCAGCTCATATGCTTCATCCCACTCATCTGACAGTGAGGAAGAGAAGAAGAGATCCAAGCATAAGTGGAATAATGAGAGAAGTCCAGTTCACAGCACTCCTAAAGGTACCTTTTTTTTAATTCAGGCACAGTGGCTTAGTGGTTACCCTCGCAACACCCTCGGGGTTGAGTCATGCCCCGGGTTTGCTTGGTAGGTTTCCTCCCACAGTCTTCAATCTATTTGCCATGTCAAAATAGCCTGTAGTGTAGGATTGAGTGCATCTGTGTGTGCTGAGATGGATTGGCCCTCTTGGGTGTGCTCCAAGTCCCCTAGGATTGGGTTCAGGCTTCCCTCGACCCTGTACACGGTAATCTGTATTGGGAATGAGCGAGGAACAATTAAATCAGGAATTACTGATGGTTCCACAGTTTCTTAGCACACTAGCACAGGACACACACTTGTGTATGAAAGCTGTGTGATCTACTGTAATTTTACCATGAGTTCAGTTTTATCCTTATTATTGGATAATACTGAACAATACCTTATTGTTATTATCTCTCATTTTATCCGGGCTTCAGATCGGCATTGCATCCATTGGGTGGGAATCGAACCTGGGCCTTCCACATGGCAGACGAGAAACCTACTACTGAACCACCAATGCCCAACTGTTAGCCTACTACCTACAACTCTATAGCCTTAATGCCTCTATAGCCAAATTAATTTCAATATGTTGATTAATATATATTCTATTTTGTACGGTGCTTTTTCAGTAAGCATTGGAGTTAAGGTCCAATTCTACATGCAAAAGAAAACAAAACAAAACAAGAGTTGTAATCAGTTGACTGTATTCTTTATATGTTCTTTGTTCTTTTAGTTGATACTTTGGCAAATCATGTGAAGCCTTCCTGGTCAGTAGAGTACCCCAGTGAAAGAGAGGGGACTGGTGGTTCGGATACACTGCGGGTGCAGACCAAAACCAGTGTGGAGCTCCAGCAGTCCAATAAGCTCAGTCCGAATGGAGATCTTTCACCAAGTGAAGGCCCTCCTAGCCAACCAAGCAGCACCCAGCTGCCCAGGAAAGGTGAGACACGCGCGCACACACACACACACACACACACACACACACACACACACACACACACACACACACACACACACACACACTGTACATGGTGGCATTAGGTACTTCGGAAAAATTACATTATTATTGATTTTGGATAGATTAGTTGGCTAAGGAGCTGGTAGCAAGAGTGCATGAAAGAAATTTGAGGAGACAAATTTTCCTGAGCTTCTTCCTCTCCCAGTTTCATTAGCTGGATATTTTTTTCTTAATTTTGAAAAGAAAACATCCATCCATCTATTGTCTATACCATTTATCCTGTATAGGGTTCTGGTAGGACCTGGAGTCACAGGGCAATCACAGGGCACTAGGCAGGGTACACTGAGGATGGGGTGCCAACCCATCACAGGGCACAAGCAGTCAGCATTCCAATTCATCTGAAAGGTTTGGGATCATTCCAGTGAAAGGAAACCATAAAGCTATAGCCTATGCACTGTGTTATAACTTTAGGTTTTAATTCCGCTCAGATAGAAGGTACATTTGATAACTGATTGAAGACGAACAAGTGGAATGAGGTGTGAATGATGCTTTATTGGAATGAAAACCAGCCAGTATGGCTCTTAACTGTGAGCAAGATGTTTCTTGTTGTATGTGGAAACACTTTGGGGAAGGTAAGAAAATGATTGTCATTAGGTAGCAAGTACCTTACAGTTCCAGGATTCTTGGTCTCGATCCTGAGCTTGGTCTCGAACCTTTGTAACCTCCCAGAAACATAGGCCGACTGGCCACTTGAAATGATCTCTAGGTGTGAAAGAATATACAATATATGATAACATGTTATATACTAATATCTCATTCATGGTTTATTCTGGTATTGCAGGTTTAGTTGGGGGTTCCAGCCCAACATCTTATTAAAAACTCGAATTACCTTAAATTAATTTAGCCATGCATGTACTGTATACAGTAACTATTTTCTCTCTTCTTTCCCCACTTTCCTCCTTCCCATTTACTTCTCCCCCACGTTAGGCATTTTAAAGAACAAAATCACGTACCCTCCTCCACTGACTGACAAGAACCTCAAGAACCGTTTTCGGGAGAAGCTGGGTGACTACAACTCCCCGACCATTTCATATAAAACTACATCATTAGGGTCAAATGAAGGCCTGCGCCATGGCACTGAGACTGGCAGTATTATCATTGAAGCCCCAGCTCTTCCACTCACCAACACTCTGAACACGATCACAATGGAGCCCAGAACGAGTCCTGCGTTTGCGGAGGAAGACACGAACTCAGAGTCAGTAATGCCATGAACTCTCTATTTTATCATAGTTTTTTTATTTTATTGTGTTTCAGTCAGAATGAACCTTTCTGCAGCAGCATGCCAATATCATAACCCTTAGTCTATTAGAGTGTAAATGACATTGCTTTCTGGGTGGAAAGGATGACATTATCCTTATTCCTTTCCATCAGGTGTCTCTAAGCTTTTGCAGGTACAATAGCATCTCCTGCAAATCCATTAAGCTGCCCTGTGAGACTGCATGAGCAGAAGTAAGACTAGAGGTGGTGGCTGAATCTCATGCTAGCTACTGTATATGTAAACCTTTTTGGTTGGAGCACAAGTTGTAATATAATAATATAATATGCAGTGAAACAAAATATGGTGGATTTTTGTCCACCATGTGACCCTCATTTTTGTATTTACACCTGCTATGAGAAATATTTATGTACATTTTTGGAAAAAAAAATGTTCGTGATGTAATTCTTCTTGTGTTAGCAATTCTTACCTGACACCCCCCTCCCTTCCTTATGTTTTGTCATCTCTCTTAGTGCAAGCAATGAGACCTCGATCTGAAGATGGAATTTTCAGTTCAGAAAGTTCACCCAACTGTTCAGGAAGATGCACCCATTAGCACCGGATCACTATACTCCTATGGAGAACATTATTGTTCCAGAACATTATTCTGTTTGCAAGAGAAAAAAAGAACAAAAATGGATCTGGGAACTTTACATCCCATCATCGCACCCTACAGAGCAATGTGTATTTATGTAAGGAAAAAAAACTAATGTTGGTAATGTTTGGGAGCCAGCATAGTACAACCCAGCATAGTATTGTCCATACTTGGCCTTGGTCTGATCTGCCATAAATACATAACCAAGTTGCAACTGTACCTGTAAAGACCTGCTTTCATTGACTTGGTCTACAATTGTAAGTGATATGTACAGTCTTTGTTTATAGGAATTTGTATATTTGGTTATAATTTTCCATTTGCCAATACTGAATGTGTACTTTTCTTTGCATTTACTTGTTTTGTTTGCTGTTTTTTTTTTTTTAAATATTGAACATTTGACCATCTATATGACTGTGGAGTGTTCCAGTGTTTACCTGAGTTTTAGTCAGATGAAGGAGTCCAACACTGGTTCAAACATACTGTGATTCTCTAAGGAACAGACGTTTATTATATCAGAGGCTGGTTTTCTACACTATTTTTTGATAATGCACACCACACAGTGTTTTGAATGAAATTGAATGTGTAGAGCATGCCTTAATGTTCTAACATAAGTTAGAAGATGGGATAAATGACCTCTCCTCCTTCATTTACTTCTTCAGGGAGTAATTTATGTTTTTTCATCTCCTACTTTGTTTTTTGGTTATTGTGGATGTAATAGCCGAGACATAAATTCGAATTAGCTCCAGGCAAAGCGAATTGACAGAGATTAGCTTTCTTCTCTGTAAATTATGGCCAAGCATGTTGGTATACAGGAGAAGAAAAATGACTGAGAATCATGGCATAAAGAAGTTATACTGTAACTGTAACAGAACTTGTTTCAAGCAGAAGTGATTAAGAGACTTACGAGAAGGACTGTTATCTGAATTAAAAATCAGTCTTTATGTTTCTAAAAACTGTTTCATTTTGTTTGTTAAAAGAATTTGCTTATAGCCAGTCAGACACTGGATACAGATGTGAAAGTTGTAAATTGATATGTTTGCACTGAAATCATAGTCTGTAAATAAACATCATGAACGTTTTTTTTTATACACTTGCTTGGGATTTCTGTCTTCATTCTTGCCTGATCTTGCTTCAGCAGAAGGGTTGTCAGTTTTGAATACTATCTTTCCTCCATTCCATGTTGAGTACAACATTAATATTTATTATGTATTATGTAATTTTACATTGTATCCTCACTAATCAGAAATTGATCAGGGAAACCTGATGCACTGTACATCGCATTTTTGTTTATGCAGCCATTGATCGTTACATTTTTTTATTGTGGAAATGGTTTCACAATAATTGACGAGATTTTGCAGTAATGTATATGTGACGAATAAAGGATGAACTTAAGTTTATCAGTTGAAATAGCAAAGGAAAAAAAATAAATACTGAGTTTAATCAAAGATCTTGTTTTGAATTTAACCATGAAAATCTAAAAATAAATTAAAGTTATTAGAGAAGAAATATATGACCTGGTTATATTTGGAAAACGATTTTGACATGAAAATAATGAAATTAGCTAATTACATTTTCTGAAGTTTAATTTTCTTTGCCGCTAGATGGCGCTCAACCACAGTTCCTTCTGAGATAAATAACCACAGACAAAAATGTTTCTGCAGAACTTAGAATAATAATTTTATATTAAACTAGAAGTTTAGCCGAAATTCTGCCTGCGTACATCCACCTAATAATGATCCAGTAATCAGATGAAGATATTTTATTACCTCATGGTATGAAAAAGGGTGAGGTAATAAACGACGCTGCCTACTGTTACATTTGGTGAGGAACGCCTGTGATGTCCAAAACGTCTTTACCTGAATTAAATAGGTTCCCACTAATTCCCATTACTTGTATTTTGATTTTGATAGTATCACAGAAAACACGCGCGCTCATATTGGTCAACAGTGTTTTTGTCTAGACGTATTTCCAAAAACTGGATGCTTCGAGGTAAGCATTGAGATTGTCTGCTGTTCATTCTGTGTTCATCTTTGGGAATAACGGGAAGATTTTGATGCATGTTCCCCCGAGGAACAATTACTCATCTTATTATTCTTTCAGCATCTCTGTGTTCATGCATTGTTTGGTGAGTCCCATTTTCTACCATACCCTCCTTTAAGCCCATCTTCACCTGAATAGTTATTTTGTTGAAAAAGGCTTTAACCCAATTAAAACGTTTCCTGTAATTCCCATCTTGTGCATTTTGATTAGCAATCCTTCTTTACATTTAACTCATGACCACTCATCGTCTCACTCAGTCATCACGTATACCACTGTACAGTATAAAGGGCCACAGGGGGCCTGAAGCCTATTCCAGGAGACTTAGTGTATGAGGTGGGGTACACAATGAATGGAGTGCCAATCCATCAAAGGGCACACACATACTGTATACTGTACACTATGGGGAAATCCCAGTTAGCCTTGTCTGCATGTCTTTGGACTGTGAGAGGAAACAGGAGCACCCAATGGAAACCCACTAAGTGCAGGGAGAACATGCTAACTCTATGCACACAGAATCAAACTCGGATCCTGGAGGTGCCATGCCGCCCCAATAATGATCTCGTAATCAAATGCAGATATATTATTACTTCACGATATAAAATAAAATTTGATGATGGATGCTGCCTATATAAGTCAGCCAACAAATGTATACACACTTCAGGGAAAGAAAAATGTGTGTAAATATTTTAATACTAAATTTATTGCTATAAGTATATTCCAGTACTGATATATATATGATAATATTATGATAATAATATGATTATATAATTAATACTATATTCATGTAATATGCATCATACTATTTTACTGTTCCTGAGGTGTGTATAATGGCGGCACGGTGGTGTAGTGGTTAGCACTGTCGCCTTGCACCTCCAGGGTCTGGGTTCGATTCCCGGCCAGG
>JAQMYL010000002.1:24896520-24907219 GCA_030014365.1 Clarias pachynema | reverse complement strand
TGATGCCTTCAGTGAGAATCTACCAATGTAAATGGTCATGAAAATAAAGAAAACACATTGAATGAGTGAAGGTGTGTTCAAACTTTTGGCCTGTACTGTATATATATATATATATATATATTACAATGAAACTGTCACATTTTGTTGCTTTGATTGAGTTTACAAGTCATTTTAAGGAGGGGTGATCCTTTTCAAAGTCATTGGTTTGGTTTTTTCCATTTTCTTCTGACATGTTGGTGCTATATCTTTCACTTGGATGTTAAGTTTGCACTGAATAAATACAGCTGGATAAAACAAAACCTGTCAGGCAGCAAAGCAACAAAATGTGATTCTTTTGGAGGGATTGTCATTTTTCTATACCCACTGTAGATAGATAGATAGATAGATAGATAGATACTTTATTCATCCCAAAGGAAATTGAATCATTGATCCATTGCATTGTAATGATCCCTATCACGTGACTTAATACGGCTATGGGAAATGTTTGTTGAAATTTTGCGTGTTATAGAATTATATTTGGGCGGAGGATGTCATGTTATACAAATAGTTTTAACAAAATAAATATATATTTTTAATAATAATAATAATAATAATAATAGTAATAATAATCTAAAAATCACTACCAGTGCCTATAACGCTACCTCTCAGGGTCTAATGTTTAGTTACAGCAGGTGCTTCCGCAGCGTTGCTGTTAATACTTTACGAGAAACGCTGTGAGGTTACGACTATATCTATAAGCGCTTCCGCCTTAGTGACGACATTTCCGGTGACGTTATCACTCCAGAAATCAGCAACAGACTGACACCGATCATCGGCGGGCCTTCGCTCCGGGGAACGCCGTCTTTCCTCATGTATTACCGGGAAAGCCGAAGCCTGCAGTTTTGTGTTGGATTTGCCTTTTGAGATTTGGTGTTTATCTCTAACATTAAGTTCGCAGAAGGAGGATTTTTCTGGACAGGTTGTTGGACGGAAAGAGACAAAGCGCGGATATTCTGCCGTTCCTGTTGATGCAACTTTGTTGCAGGTTCCGTGCAGGGTGAGTGTGGAACACTGCCGCGCTTCTGGTCGTCTCTCAGCGCGGCGCTGATGTCTGGCGGACCGTAAAGCTTCGCATTTGTCTTGTTTGACCTCTACATCTGTGTATTCTGTGTTTTTCTGATCAGTGCATGATTAGGTGTAAGGCGTCCTGTTGCACTTGTCTAATTAATGAATAACCCCGTGCATATTGCTTCAGCTTCAAACGGAATAACTGTTAGGGCGAATGCATTAGTGTGTTACAGTAGTTTACCTGTTTTATCCATAAATAAATAATAGGAAGAATAGTTGAAATGATTGAGGTGGTTGTATTACTGGCTACCATTTGATCTACACTTTAGCCTGTTGATTATTTCTGGATTGTATGCGTATATATGTGTATATTTAAGGATTTTCTGGTGACATCGTGGTGCTTCCAGATGCTGAGCGCAACGTCTCGTGCAAGTTTTCACCGCTGCTTGTAACATCTGTATCCACCATGAGGAGAACAAAGAGATGTTGTTGCATTCAGCCTGTATTGTATCCCGCTGCTGATGGGCGATGATCAGACTTTCTCGCATTAAAAGATCCGACGTAATCGGGAATAAACTGCCGGCTTTTATCGGAAATGCCGTATTTACCCAGACTGCAGAGAGCGCATTAGACATGAATTGAGAAATGTGAGAAACTGAGTGAGCCCAATGACCCCGCCCATATCCGGCCACCTGTACTGTAAAGGCAAGAGGGGCACTCCGAAAATAATAATAATCATCATCACATCATCTATATTATTTTTTTGTTGCCCTTTTTGTTTTAAGTAAAAATAGATACAGTCTTTTATAATTTAGTTTTTTATCATACAGTCTTTTATCAGTATGATACTGATGGTGATTCATTTTTTCCGTCAACGGAATCGATTTCTTTGAACTGCATCAAAGTTTCGACATCCTGGTTGCGCACATGAGGTCTATAAGGTGCCTATAAACTAACATTATGGCACAAATGTCCCAATGTTATGTTATTCAATAACTTCTGCTGTGCCTCTGTCCTTAAAATGATGCATCATTACATTTGAGGTGTTGATTGTATGATTTAGTGTTCTGTGGGGACGTTTAAGAAGAAGAAAATATAATATATACATAATCGTTAAGAATGTTTACACATGATTCATCAAGTTCTCTTTCCTTGGACAGTCTGTCTATAAAAAAGAATCAGTAGAATTATTATCACATTACAGTATTACAATCCCACATAAGGCGAAGCAATGCTGCCACGTTATTAAGCTGAGAAGGTTTGTCACAAATGTCATATTTTACCCCAGACTGAGTGAATGATGGAATATGCTGTCGAACAGCTGAATGTCTTAATTTTTCACATGTAAGTGCCAATGTCTTATGTGTCTGCCAACACTAAAGAAAATCAATAGTCTAATTATTTGTAGGTCGTTCCTCATACCGTCTGGGATCAATACACAAACCATGAGTAAAACAGGGGTCATAGTCCCAAATAACTAACCAATAAATGTCTTACAGCGACGAACACACTCATAAAACACACACACACACACGTTTTGAAATCTCTCCATCAAAAACTTGTTAGATAGAAATTAAATATTTGGGTACAGTACCATTACTAATAAATATTATATAGCATATTAAGAAACAGTGTATAGTCAATACTGAATTAACTATAAATCTATGAGAATTAATACAAAAGCATAAAGTATATTCAATATTTAATCATGTATTGATTAAGAGTTTAGTAACACTTCACTAAATGTAAAAAACAAGTGAAAATAAAAGGTAAGGATATGAGGAATATAAAGATGCTGCTTATGTCTGGCTCTATTCTTATTAAAAATCTGATATGTAAATAATGAGATTTTTCAGCTGGACCAGTGTGTGTCAAATGTCTTTCATTCTCCTAGTGCTAACGTAGCTCCTTAAACAGGTACAAGTAAATATTTAGTGGTGTAACATTTAACCAATAAAGATGGATTAACACTGATAGTAGACATAGGTACGTGTCTCATAAAGATTGGATTTTAGGTTTGGGTTGGACTCCTCAGTGGTTGGGAGTGGAACTGATTTATAACGAGAGTATAAACGGCAAGCTTTTATTGCCATTTGATATATTGGTAGTAATTTGCTTTCAGTGAGCACATCAATAAATTACAGCTCTGCCTGTAAAACACAACATAATGTTCACACCTACCGTCATTGTAATATAAAGGTTTACAGAACATACACATTTCCATTGCAGGTACGTGTATGTATATACATTTTTCTTTTTCATATTTATAGTAGAGAATCACACCTGCATCTCATAACATGAGAATAGTTTGACAGTTCCGCTGTATATTGCACAACATTTCCAGAGAATAATGTACATTGGCTGGTAAAACAAGTAATACACACTAAGGTTTATTCAACTGTCACACAGTGTGTTGGCCAATTCATGTGTGAAAATGATTTTCCATGGTCCCAGAAAACTCTCACAATACGAGTCCTAAAATATGCCATCAGGCCCTCCAAAATGTGCATAGATGAGATAACCTAAAGGTCATTCAGTACATTCAGGTCATGACTTCATTTTATTGCCACATAACATTCTAGACCTGACCAACCTGATGCAACCCCAGATCATAACACTGCCTCCAGAGGCTTGTGCAGCAGGCACTATGCATGATGAGTGCATCACTTCATGCGCTTCCTTTCTTACCCTGATGCACCCTAATAGATCTGGAATGGGGTCCGTCTAGTCTGAACTCATCAGACTACACGACCTTTTCCCATTGCTCCAATATCCAATCTTTATGATCCCTACCAAGCCTGAAGCCTTTTTTCCTGAATGGTCCCACTAATGGTTTTCTTATGGCCACACAGATGTTTAGTTCCAATCCTGTGAGTTCTTATCAAATTGTGTGTGTGGAAGTCCTCTTACTTTCACTATTGTGTAAACCTGTGATTTTTTATGGTTGATTTTTTATTTTTTTTTCTTGATCAAGCTTTTAGGTGATTTCCTTTCATAAATCTTTTTGTACAACATTTCCTCCACAAAGTATCCGTCCTGGTTTTAACAATGTATTGGACCTCTCTAAACCCACTCTCAGTCATTTCAAATTTCCATAGCTGTTTATTTACTCCATCCATAATTTCACTCTTCTGAAACTGCAACTTATTTTTTTACCAGACAGTGTATATGACTTTAAGATTTTCAAAACCTATACGTTGATCTACTAATCTAACTATTTATAATTATAGGTATAGAGTTTTAGACTGTTCAGGCTGTGGTTACATGGTTACAGGCCACGGCAGGTCAAAAGAGTGACATTCATCAATAATCCATGGGAATTCAACACTGTTTCCATCTGAGCAAACACTTCTCTGAGTAAAGATCGAGTTGTTCTCATAAATTCTGTGTGAAAGAATATCCAACTTTATCTCTGTATTTGTACACACTGTTATTTGCACAATAATCTAACATGTTTAAGAGAGGAAAACTTTGCCCAGAAATGTCTAAAGCCAGGTCATGTCGATTGCTTCATGCAAAGGCTGCTATTAGCGAGACCACCCTTTTAAAAAAAAAAAAAACATTTGTTGCTTAACAAAATTCTTATGTTTGGAGCCAATTTATTTTATTTTGGTTAAAGACTCAGGGAAACCTTATTTAATCCATACTTTTGTTGGCAACATGAATAAGAGAGTTTGAGGTCAGGTTATGGACTAGGTAAGGTTATTTAATTTCATTCTGGCAGGCAAACACAGAGTCTTGTCCTGCTGTCCTAATGCCGGTTTCTGCACTTCCGCATTGCCGAGTTAGAAGGATGTGTATATAGAGAGGGAGAGAGGGAAGTAACGGGAGGATTTTATTGATCAGTGAGGGATGTTGTTTCGTCATAGGTGTACTGAGGCCACCAAATCATGACTACACATGACAAATTACAATATACAGAAGGCACTAATTAAGTATATGAAATGTTAAGCAATAAAATAATTAATAAGTACTGTAAGGAAAAACAAAATACTAAATGTTGATGTTTCAGAGCGTTGGTTATGTAATCAAATATGTCCAAGTGAAGAATAAGTTCTGTTTATTAATATTGTGTTATTACACATGTGTTAAGTATATGTGACTGGTTTGGCATAATACAAGCAGTGTTCAATTCAAACCGGGACTTTTAAAAAAATTTTTATTGCTAAAAATTTTTTATATGCACTCATCCCAGCATTTCACTAGAGCCTGGATACCATCAATGTAGAGAGTAAGCCGTCTAAAACTCTGGCTTCACTAGAACGACATCTGGACTGTACGGTGGATGTGCCAGTAATGTGCCAGCTGAGCTCCTGCAATGTGCAAGTGGTATTGATGAATGATTGTGTGTATAGTTTCGACAGACAGTTATGTCACGTTTACAAGTTGGTGACAAGTTATCCATTGATTTTTAAGGATCATCAGTTTGACTCGCTGAAAGTTCACTGGAACGACTGCAGCAGGCTCTGAGGATCAGATGATACAACCTTCTTTAAAACGTTTTGCACCATTCAGATGAGCACCATTACTGCGGCTAAGCTCAAGGGCCCAACACAGGCAACCTGGCGGAGCTGGGGCTCGAACCGCCTATCTTCCGATCCGTAACTCAGAGCCAACTAAGAGTCTCCTCACCGTACTACTGTATGCTTAAAGTCTTCTGTAAATGTCAATTGGCCTTCCACCTTCATTCATGGGAATTCATTACAAGTGCTGGTTTGACTTGAGCACTGGAAACACATTGGAAAGAGTCTTTTCCCATTCAGGACATTCCAAGATTGTTGACTCCAAGATGAGTAGGCTGGTACGTTACCTTGTTTATCATGAGAAGCACGTATTTCTGCTTGAGGTAGAAAAAAGGATCAGGACTGGAGCTTTAGAAAGTTTCAGCTCAGGCCCACATGCTTTGTTCCCAGGCTGGGTGTTTTTTTGGCTCCGAGGTCAAACCACTGTGCTGAATACTGAGTTGGCACACCACGCCGAGTTTTTTTTTTTTTTGCTCGGTGTAGGCTTCTGGCTTCAAGATGAGTTTCAAGGTTTTTCTGTACTTGTGCTGCCTCAGTCTTTATTAGTCGTGAAAAAAAAGTGTTGAAAGGGAACCTGGATAATTCACCTGCTGCTATAGTACTGATGTTGAATGAATACCGCTGCAGAGTCAGTAAAAAGTCAGAGTGTGAATGAATATACAATAAAACCCAGAATCATGTAGATAGAAGTTGATAATGAGCCTCAATAAACATGAACGATTAATTACATAGCTTGGACGAGGAGTATTTATATGTTGCAGAGCCATGTGTAATATTCGGAGAAGCGGAAATCCTGTGTGCATAATTCATGTAGCTGCACTTATTATCCCAGCCAGGGGGTTTACATGGTATTAAGCAAATGTGTTTTCTCCCATACACACTGACTCATTGGGAAAGCATAAGCATGGTGTTTTATTTTTACATGGTGATGGAATGAAGTGTGTGGGTGTTAGATGCCCAGCCCATGTCTCTTGTACGACTGTCTGTTTCCCCTCCAGTTCAGAGATTTTCCTTTCCTTCCCCGAAGCTCTCATTACAATAATAAGGCTGTCTGTAAGCCCCGAATTCCTCTTCTGCTCCCTGCCAATGGAGAATGTCTTTGTCACATTTTGCTAATGAGCTCTTTTATTAACGTTTTTTTCTTTTCTTTTCTCAGAGCTTGGTATTTTTAACCTCTTTTCATGTGTCTGTCCTTGTCTGATTGATGAGATTTTAGAAAGGTTAAAGACAACTTAGAATGAACACTATACCTGGTAATTAACATTTTAACATAAAATGACTTGCACGGCAAATATTACAGTACATGACTGTATATCTTGTTGAGTGTTTGACATTTTATATTTACACTTGTGACTTGTCACACTTGTGTATTTCTTGGCACTTGGCACAATTACTTATTCGCGTTTTAAAATTTTTTTTATTTTATTGTTAGCTATAGTGATTGTAGGATTAGATTTTCCTTTTCATTATAATGTAACAAAATTTAAAAGTAATAGAAATGAGGGGTGTTCAAGTCGAACCAGGACGTGTAAGGAAATGTCTCGTAAATGAAGGCGTAAAAATCGACACTTGCAGAAGACTTCATGCAACGTATGGTGATGAGACTCTTAGCCGCATTTAATCATTTGAATGGTGCGAAAGTTTTAATGCAGGTTTTACGTCCATGAATGATGATCCCAGCCAAGGTGGTTCAGAGACCGCTGCAGTTGTTCCCGTTAGTGATGTATAAACTGTGTACACAATCATTCACAAACACGATTTGCACATTAAAGGAACTTAAATGGTATTTACCTCATCACCTATACATCCCTGACCTCGATTCAAGCAATTTCAACATGTCTGGGCCATTAAAGGAGTTCCTGGGAGGCCAGCGTTTCAGATGTGAAGCAGGCAGTCCGATCATGGCTCCGGCGTACTGAGAAAACTTTCTACCTTGATGGTATCCAAATGTTAATGAAACACTGGGATAAGTGCATTAGTGTAGCTGGGTATTTATTTAGAGTTCTATTCATGTAGGGAATGCCCCTTTTAATACATTTTTAAGGACCTGAATGATGATTTAAATACCATTTAAAAAAAAAAAAAAAAAAAAAAAAAAAAAAGACTTATTTTTAGCAAATTTATTTAGCAGACGGTATAGCCGTTAAATTATTATTATTATTATTATTTTTTTATATATCTTACGCTCTGTATCTAGGAGATTAAACATTTACTTGAATAAAATAAATTTGACACTTGGATTCATTAAACAAGAAGAGAACACCTGTTTGTTTTACTCTAAAAAATTCATTTGCGGGCCCTAAAATATAATAACTGCTAACGGATTTATATTGATGGCTTTTTTGTTGTTGTTGTTGTTAATTTAATTATGACTGTCCCTATATAATCTTCTATATCTAATACCTATAACCATGGCATTAAATATAGAAATAAAAAATACAGCAAATGATTTGACCAAATCTTGGTGATTTAGTCAACATTTTGATTTATAAAAGAACAGCTCAGCCTGATGTATATAAAAGATATATTTAGTAATAGGTTATTTATTACATTCACACCTTTTTAAAAAAATTTTTTTTTAAGGTTTTTACAGTATTATGCATGATGTAATTCAGTCACACTTTTCCTAAGTCACAGTCATACATTGCAGATGTAGGATCCTACATGTATATCTCAGGCTTTTCTTGTTTTGTGTCCCTGCAGAGTTGCCATCCACCATGCTAAGATAAAGGCGCGGAGCCGTGTTCTGAAGATGCTAAAGCGACTGGACAAGATAAGGTTCAGAGGACAGAAGCGTGATGAGTTCCTGGACATTGCAGAGTCGCCCAACGCCTCGGACAGTGAATGCAACGATGATCTCTTGACAAAACCTCCAGCCTCCGTTAAAGATGGAGAGGAGATGCGGGACCCTGTGAGTGCTATTTTAAAGCATTGTGGCTCCTAATCAGAGTAATTAGCTTCTTCTCATCTTCCAGCACAATAGTAATCCAGGAGACATTGTCCTGCTGTGCGCCGTGGTGTTTAATGTGCTCTTCCTGAATCGCTGACAGCTGTCGGGGTTAAGTCACTATCTCTTTATGGGTTTGACCACTGGGCTTTAAATACCTCCTGGCTTCATCAAAGCTTATTGCCTTAATAAAATTTAAGTGTCTGTGCACTTATTACTGTAGTTATATGGTAACCGGGGGAAAATTTCATTTAATCCATTTTAATATTGTATTATTTCTAAATAGATTAGACTTCTTAGCCCGGTTTCCTGTTGACACAGAACATACACGTGTGACGTACAATATATACGCTTCATGACCCCCTGTTGACGTAGACATGTGCATGTACATGTATTCCTTATGACATGTGCAAAGGACTTTCAGTTGCAATCCTTCAGTGGCACAGTTCGTTACGGTTTTATCTAAGATTGTTCTAGTTTTAAAGACATGAGTCACTGCCTCAATGTTAAGTGGACGGTAAAAGGATGGGAACAGTTTGTGGTTAGGCAACTCCCATGCCTGTCAATCACAGTTGATTGATAAATATTGGCAAACATCCTCTTAATGAGGCAATTTGTCCAACTATTTGGTGATAGCCTAGATACATTTGTTTGAATACAAAACGGTTAAATATTACAGTTTAAATTAAGTGTAATTCTTTTTTTTTATTTTTTTTTTATCATATCGTTCAGCCCTAGTTGGAATCTATGTTCATAATACACTTACTCACTCATACTGTACCTATCCCAGGTGACTTGGGGCATAAGGCGGGATACATCCTGGACGTGGTGCCAACCCATCGCAGGACACACACACACACACACACACACACACACACACTCACACTCATTCACACACTACGGGCAATTTGGGGAACGCCAATTAGCCTAACAGCCGGACCCTGGAGGTGCAAGGCGACAGTGCTAACCACTAAGCCACCATGTTTGTAATACAGTGTCTGTCATATTATTATTGGATTTAACATTTTTTACATAGCACAATGAAACATTTTTTCATTAAAATGACTTCAATTGCCACACCTTCTCACGATACTCAGAAAGGTGTGTCTACGCAGTTAATATTTATGGCCATTCACCATCCCATGATTAACTGGCAGTTGTGCCAATGCTATTCTAACTATTGAACATGCATTAATGTGCAACATCTGTTGAAATCCAGTATTTAGCTTCAAACTGAAAGCAGTCTGACTTGACTCCACCCAGAGTGGCTTTTTATGTTGTTGAACAGGCTCAACTTGCCGGTTCCTTGGAGACTTTAGAACTTCTTGTTCACTCCTGTAGCTTTGCTTAGTCTCAAACATAGCAATGTACAAAGTGTCCTTTTGAGAGTGTTTTTGTGTATACTGCTTCTTCCTGTTGTTGGAATTACAGTTGTAGGGTAAGAGGTTAATCTAATGTTTCTATAACATATGGCATTTTGGATTTATACTAGACAAAGTTTCTTCCTCTTCTTTCCATTTTGCATGTATGCTTTTTCATTTCAAATGCTTCCGGTCAACTTTCTTTCACTTATTTGTACTGTTCAAGGTGCAAAATGAATAAATGTACTTGGTGCAGAATTAAGCACTAGAAATGATATCAGCTGACAGATATGTTGTGTCTCGACAAGCTCCTGCGAAACATCTGCGCTGGCTCCAGTTGGATTGTGTACGCCTCCCGTGGGGGCCTTTGATTGTTGACTTCAGCCTCGTTCTGTGCCTAGCAATGGGATACTTCCAGGAAGATGCTGCATTAATGTCCTGTGCAGGCTAGAGTAATGGGAGCTGGAGAAGTTACAGCTGAGTCTGAGTCGTAAATTAGAATTACTCAATAATTTCTCAGTACCTGGGCAGTGATGATGTCACTATTAAAACTGGATTGTTTTATGTGACCACGTGCACTGTAGTATTCTATTTCAACCTTCATGACTGTATTCGTTTTTCTGTTAACCACTTTAAGATGTGCTTTGCAATGAAGCTGCATGATTAATTGGGGGGAATATCACAGTTTCCTCTTTTAATTTTATGTTTCTTTTTATGTAAAAGCATAATAAATATGATGTGATCATTAGAGATGTTCCGATACCATTTTTCCCCTCCCGATACCGATTCCGATACTTGGGCTCAGGGTATCGGCCGATACC
>JAQMYL010000002.1:24880993-24892071 GCA_030014365.1 Clarias pachynema | reverse complement strand
CTCTGTGCCTCCGGCTGTGAGAGGAAAACAGCATCACCCGGGGTTCGAACCAGCGATCTCCGGATGATAGGGCGAGAGCTTTACCACTGCGCCACTCGGAGGCCCTTATGATTTAATTCTAATGTATTTTTGTCCTGTTTGAGAGTAGGGCTGGATAGACAGTATTATTTTTTTTTGCAGAAGGGTGTTCACCTCTCCTGTCAGTTTCCAGAGACCTATGGAATCTGTGACAAGTTGCATTGCTAGTTGTGGCCCAGCATTCTATTAACACTGGTTTTTTTTTTTTTTTTTCACTTTCATTTGTAATTCGTCAGCAGTAGTTATCCTTTGTGTCTTTTGTGGGTAGGACTGGAGAGTCAGGATCTGTAATGAGTGGGCATTGCTGACTCCGTGGTAGGTTGCCATGTAGGCCTGGGTTTGATTCCCAGGCAATGTGCAAACCCCGGCCACTGGATGGCAAGAAGCCCGGACCCCGGCCACTGGATGGCAAAAAGCCCGGACCCCGGCCACTGGATGGCAAGAAGCCCGGACCGCGGCCACTGCATGCAGTGCCGGGCCCATGCCCGGATAAAAAAAGTGACTGTTGTGCCAGGAATGGCATCCTTTGCAGTTGTGCACGGTTCAGTAAGTTATTGCTCTCTGCTCAGGCACTTAGTGTTGCAACCTCTAGCCAGGTAGTTAATTGGTGCTGTGTTCTTTAGCGCCTGCAACATTTCATTGACTTAAACAAACCTATAGACAAGTAAAATAAATGAACCTAGACATTTCCTGCGTACCATAATCTGGAATATACTGTTAATGAGCTGTTTGAATTTATTGTCACTCACAATAATATTCACTACACATCTGACACCTCAGTCATTCCAAGAAAGGTCTATGGGTTGTTTACATCAAGGCCTGCAGTAGTGGTTTAACCATCAAGGGAGCATGCAGGACGAGTCCTGACATGACGGATAAGCCTCAGTTAATGAGAACAGAACAGAGCCGGTTATATTCTTGTGCCTAAAAATTCTGCATATGTCTTTTTGCTAGTGGATCACTCTAATCAGATCTCTCTCTCTGTGCAGTCTTCTGATCATAACCATAGAACCACTGTTCTTTTGATCTAATTACAGTATAGCTCTGTATTTATATGTTTTTAAGTTTATATGTTCTCATAACTTTCATCAGGCACAATTTTTGATGATTTATATACTTCCCACAATGCATCCTTAAACTATAAACTGGGCTCCAAATAAAGCTCCAAATAAACTGTTTCTCCAAGTAATTAAAAAAGCATGAGTCATGTAATTACAGAGCAGCAAATGTTAGAGATGTACATAATGTTCAAGTCAGGCTTAATCCATTATCAAAAATAGTATTTACATAAGAGGCGTTACAATACAGTAACTAAGAGTCATCATGCATAGTCAACAAATAGCATGCAAATATAAAAGTAAGAGTGTAAATACTGTACCTGCACTATAATAACATTCGAGGGAACTGAAGAAGGAAGAGGCAAAATATCCGAACTGGTTTTAGCTCCTCAAAGCCTACTTGACTTGACTTAAGTTGTAGTGTACTTAAAGAAATAATTACCTGGTTTTGGAGTTATTTCGTTTCTGGATTGTCTGTCCATCCATCCATCCATCCATCTTTCGAGACGCACCCTGGATGAGATGTTAGTTCAGCGCAGAGCATCATGTACATTTACAAGGTGCAATTTTATATAGGAAATACAGCAATACTATTGGAACGTTTTTGGGAGGTGAAAGAAAAAAGGGGGATTATGGAGGAAACCCACATCAGCATGTGGAGACAGTAATATCCACCCTCAAACCCACGCTCTTTAGTTACGCAAGACAGCATGTGATCCCAGGATACTCAGGACGCATGACAGGGTACACCCTGGTCAGACTTGCACACTATGAGCACTTTGGAAACTCATGTTAGCACAGTATGCCTGTCTGTGGAAGAAAACTGGAGTATCCGGAGGAAACCAAGCTCCCTGCTCATAGACTTGAGGCAGGAATCGAACCCTCGACCCTGTAGGCGCAAGACCACACTTCCAGCCACTATACCACCATGCAGCCCTTATTTCTTAAATTCAGTTTATTATTTTTACATAGTGCTGTTACAGTAACAATGGACATTGTCACAAAGCAGGTTTACATAAATGTTTATTGACCGAATTCAAAAACTGCCCGTAGACATCCCATTAAGACATTTTAAAGACAGCATGTTTTCCCAGTGTAAAAAAAGCAACAACAAAATTGCTGTCTATTGATTTTACACAGATGCTACAGATACTGCCAGTGAAGATTAAGTAGTTCTGGAATGTTCCTTTTAAGTATTCCTATCAGATTGAGCACGAGCCTTAAGAACAAACCAGTATGTCTGGAAGGTTTAAATCCAGTCTTCTGTCTCTGGCACTTGGTTTGGATGGCGAGTTAAAACTGCAACATACTGTAAGTCACTGATGGTTTCCTGCAACCTCATTTAGAACAAAAGAATCTAATGTGCCATTCCAGTCGAGAACACACACTCCTGAATAGCCTGCTCAATATTTACAAGCTGTTACCGATTCAAGCCCGTGTCACAGGTAGTGTTGCAGTGCTGCCACTCGTGTCTGCTGGGGTACACTGTTCCCTGTGCTTGGAAACACAAGCCTGTGTGGTTAAAATCAAGTTGTACAGGTTAACAGGCAGGATAGCAGTCCTAGCATTATGCTAAATCACTGAATAAAAAAACATTGTGTATTATGTTGGTATTAAAATTATTTACGTCTATACTGTATAAGGGTTATTTAACATTTTATAGTAACTTAAAGGTTACACATGTTTAAAAGATGAATAGTTCTATAAGGTTGTACATGCAAGGACCAAAATCTGCAGACATTTGCTGTCGTCAGCACTTTTGGGACAAAGGTACAGTCTGTCCTGTTGAAGTTGCATACGGTATTGAGACGTTCCCCTAGACGCACGATGGTGTTCAGACAGTTTAGTCGGCAAATACCAGCAATGCTCATGTCCAGGAGTCTTAACCAGAAAGGCATGTTGAAACATGAGGCTCGTGTTTTTAACTGTAATCTGATGGTGGCTTATTTATCAAGTGCAGAGAAGTGCCGAGTGTTGAATCAGGCTAAGGAGTTAGTTATACTAATATAAACACACAGTAATTAATATGTTGAATCATTGGTGTTAAAGCAACGCCGGTAACCTACTTAAATTGTAAACAGTGCATCTTTTTTTTTTTTTTTTATCATAAAGTTGCGGAATGTTCCTACAACAGACAATCAGAACCAAATAAAGCAACTTCTGATATACAATATGCATCAAAATATAGAGTACTGAATTGAATAGATAAACAATATTACCTTCTTGTCATCTGTGAGTTTATTTCTCCTGAAAGAAACTAACACACACTATTAGCGGTTTGATTCACCACGGTATGTGCAATGTAAGTGTTTGAAGTGGGCCTCGGTGTAGTCAGTGTTCATATCGTTCATGCTGATTCTGAACCAGGATTCACAGAACGAAAGTTGCTGTAGACTTCTCCATAAGGAGACAATTTGTTTGCGTAATGCATGAACAGTTATTGGCAGATCTTCACAGTTGAACACACTCTTCTTTAACATTCCCAATGGTCATTGTCTCAAAGCAGCTTCTCAAAAGTAAAAGAAGATTATGGAAATGTGTACTGTAGGAGAAAATAAAAATGTGTATCGATCATAGTGATCAGATTGGCCCATGATGAGCAAGCAATGATTTCTTCCTTGGATGCAATAGGAAGAAACCTTGAGAGGAACCAGACTCAACAGGGAACCCATCCTCATTTGGGTCATAACAGATAGCAGGGATTGATCGCAAATATTAATACTTTTTCCTCTGTTGAAACGAGGTTTAGTACTGTATATTTTGGCGCATCACGTATTTATGAGTTGAATGGATGCAAGAAACAGGGATGAGAACGACCATGGAGTATCCGATACGATATTATCACGATACTTCGATTTGTATTGTGATTAATTTACTGTCACAATTTTATGAATATCCTAATTCAATGCCAAAAAAAATTCTAAATAAATTTAGCAAATAATTCTCTCCTAATGCACAGGATGCTGTTCTGCCTGCCACCGTGTGAATAGTTTAGAGGGCACCACCTGTATGATTATAGACGAAAAGCAAGATTTTACAATCCGAATGAAAACATATATAAACATTTAAATAGATTTTTGGAATCAGTATGATTGATGAAAATTCAATTGCCACACAAAAGAATTGCGCTATGTCCGGTAACTGATATACTTTATCTCCCCTTAGCTTTGATCAGCACTAAAGGGTCTTTATGACTAGGATAAAGGCATTGCAAGAGTCTAAAGCAGAGCTGAATTATACATGAGGATAATTTCATGTTCCAGGTAACCTTGGATGTTGGATCTGTGGCCTGATTGCACCTGTGTTCAGACATAGTCAAACCGAGTCCCTGTGAATTTGTTTTTTCCCCCCTGATGAAGGATGTCAAGTATGATTAGTATTTATAATATAAATGAGAACTGATTGTTAGTCTTTATCCTAAACGCACCCTGGAGTTTCAATGTCACAACTATAAAGCCTTCTTAATGAAGATTTGGAGGGACTTTTAGATCTTCCAGTGTTTGCTTTTCTGTATGTTGTGTGTAACTCCAAAAAGAGTTAATTTTTACATTATGAACTTATTCATACAGCTTCGAAATGGTGCCAGTTTAACTCCCTCATTTGTCCTCAGCTATAGTCTTACTGTACTGTGTTGTTCTGTCTCCTTCAGAGGAAGAGTTGAGGAAACTTCGAGAGGAAATGAACGTAGAGAACCTGAAGCAGGAGCTGGAGAAAGAGAGGCTGAAAAGACTTGACCTTGAACAGAAAATGAACGAAGTCCTAAAAGCCAGGTATGACAAAATAATCGATTTTTTCGCTGTTTATACTTTCAGACTGTTGAGTATTCAATAGAAGTAACTTCTGCTAAATATTTGTGTTGCTCTCAGACCTGAGGACTCGCCACCGCTTCCTTCCAAAGCTCACGGTTCTGCTGCGAATGGAACGGGTGAGCTGTGAAGCATTGTCACTTCACTTGGCTTGAAGACATTGCACATAACTTACGAGGGCAGTCATAACATTGTATAAAGAAACTGAAAATATTGTAATAATGTCTCCAAGTACGTTCATGAACATCTCTACTTGCTTACAAAAAACACAGTAGAGAAGGACTAAGCTCACGACCAACATTCGTTTTCATTACGTTCTTTTTTTCTTGGCAATAACAACAATTTTATGATCGCCCTTCGTACGCAAAGCCAGCTACATTTACACATTTTCTCCAGTATTTGATGGAGAGCTGCTATTATTTATTAGTCATGGATACTAATTGTTTAAGACTATATGAATGCTGCTAAGAAGGAGTTTTCATTTTCTGCAATGGAAAAGTACTCGAACTAGTTACTTTTATCAGAAAGTAACGCTGTAATGTAACTGATTACTTTTTAAAGACAGGAATTTTGTAATGTAATTAGTTACTTTAAAAAATAACGTCCCCCAACACTGCAGGCGACACATATGGATCGCTATCCGTAGTCACGTCAGTGTCGTCGTTGTCCTTTATCACACTTTCCTTTAATCCACAAATCCTCTGAAACCATTTATGGGAATTTGATCGGATGTTTACAAAACCTTATTAGGAATAATAGCTCTTCATTAGCTGTTTACTTTTCTAATTACATCACTTCCCTGTCCAGCTTTAAAAACGTAGCAGGTTCGGTGGCACGATAACACGTCTTACTTGGAAGACTCACCTTTTTTTTAAAATTGATTTTATACTTGCACATAATGTTGTGTAATTTCAGTGTGACATATACGTTTCTGTTATCACTTCTGTTATGGCAGCTGTAAACACTCATTCAATGACTAGACTTTTATTCTTTTCTCTCTCTCTCTCTCTCTCTCTCTCCGTCTTTCAGTTATTAAAACAAAACACAACTTTGCTTTCCCGAGTCAGAAAACTGAGTTACAGCTTTACTTCAAATTTTTTACAAAGCTCTGACACTGAAGACTCCTTCCAAAATTATAAATAAATAATTCACCAAAAAAAAAAAAACTTCAACACATCTATCACAAAGATTTTTTTATTTGGTTTGCAGTATGAACCACACAAGTGCTTATGTCAGTTGTTACTTAGAAATGACAAAATATATTTCTAAGTGAGTGCATTAACACAAGCCTGTGGTTTACATTCTAAACCATCAGAGCTGCTGTTATTGTATATAAAATTAATAAACACCTTCTGATAAATCATAATCCAGTTATTTCCCTGTGGTATATTTTTTATTAATTAATTAAGTGAGCAACCACAAAAAACAAACAAAAAAAAGCTTTGAACTGAACTAATTACAGAGCCGAACTTGACTGCGCTTTTCTGCGTTATGATAGGAGAGAAGCAGAAGGAGGCTGTGAGCTCAAAGCTTTGGAAGTGGCTGTATGAGCGCTTGGGCGTGTACATAGAGGACTTCCGCTTCCAGCCTGAGGAGAACATGGTGGAGACGGAGGAGCCACTCAGTGCTAAAAGGTGAAGAAAGCCTCTCATTCTCACGCTTTTATAAAGATTTTCCCTGGCTACAGAGACCGTCAACACAGTGAATGTCTTTGGCACTGATTGTGATATAAACCTTTTTGCGCTTTTTCTGATGTAAGCCCGATGCCCTGTTCCAGTGGTTTCACAACATGGCAGTTCTTATAATTCCCACTATTCCGTGTAGTAATAAAAAAAAAAGTGTGATTGATTTATTATCTTTGCATGATCCAAATCATGTCCACATGGTAGGCTATAAACACGTTAATCCCACTAGAAGCAGTTTCCATTCTGATTAGACTGATTGCATTCACATGAGATAATAATGGCTTTTTTTTGCCATCTTATTTTATTGGGATTAGGTGGGATTTTTTTTTTTTTTAAACCATTCAATTAATGCAAATAATTAACCATGACCTTCTGCTCTCATTACAGATTAACTGAAAACATGAGACGACTCAGTAAGTAACAGTAATAGTGTTGTGACAGTAATAGGTGGAATATTACATTTCTACTGGATATTGATATGGTGTTAATATAATATTTATCTTCTAAATTTGGGAAAGGTATGATTCTAAATGTCGCTGTGTGTAAATGTTTTCCCAGAACGAGGGGCTAAGCCTGTCACTAACTTCATGAGAAACCTTTCTGCCTTATCCAGCTGGCACTCTGTCTACACATCAGCCATCGCCTTCATTGTGAGCACACAGCCATTTTCAGGAAACAAAAAGCAGTATCTCATCACTTTTCAAAGTCACACATTGAACATTCTCTCTCTCGCTCACACACACACACACACACACACACACACACACACACGCAGATATTCACAATGGTCAGCTTACCCAAATTCACAAAGCAGCTTAACAGAATTACAAAAAATATGGAAAGTAATAAAAGGAGAAGGAATTACAGTAAGTACAGGAAATGTAAGGAAATCTGTTTTTAATTATAATCATCAGATAGTCCCTGATGAGCAAGCCCAAGGTGACAGTGGTAAGGAAAAACTCCGAGATGACAATAGAAAGAAACCTTGAGAGGAACCGGACTTAACAGTGAAATCCATCCTCATTCGAGTGATGTGATCTATAGTAAATCTATCATAAATCTGTGTGCTATGAGCCTGAAAGTTCGATATAATGGTAAAAGTGTTCAAGTTAATATAAAGTCCTATAGTATTTAGCGATTTTTGTCACAATCCAACACAAAAAAAACTGCCCACATCAGTCCAGTCCAAGGCCATTTTTATGGTCAAGTCGTACCGTCCCCACGCACCTCCTAAGCAGACCACATGGGGTGATCTTCAGCAGCAGATAAAGACATCCGTGCAACAAGAACTTCAACTAGAAGCAGGACACCGGAAGACGGGCCTGGATAGCTGGAAACTCAGTAGTGCCAGGTGTAGCTCGACAAAAAGAAAGAAAGGGAGAGATGGGAAGACGGCATCCAAATGTACCAGTTCGCCATAAAACTCAGCAAAAATGCTGTTCTCAGAGGGTCTCCTGGATTTTCGTAATGAAAATTAAAGTGTCCAATGATTAAAGGTTTGTCTATAGAGGACCAGGTTTCAGAGGAAATCTGCAAATTCACAAAGAAATTCAGAGTACGTCCCTTTATGTATTTGTCTTTTATATTAGTATAGACAACTCACGGTAAGCAATTCAAAAACAGGAACTATGTTCCAGATCAGTTATTAAAATGCACCCTAAAATAGATTGAATGCATGAGTGAATGCACAAATAAAGTCAGAATAAGAGAAGTCACAAAAAAGCCGTAGTCAAAGTTAGTAGAAGGAATTATATCTCTCTCATAGTATAATAAGGCGTCTAGTTTAAAGCTTCTAAAATAGGATTATAGAGCGGTTTTCAAATTTAACTTTTTGTTATAGACAACCCTGTGTGTCAAAATAATCATTTGCCAAAAGGAGTAAAAAGTCTGAAAATATAATTTATCATGTTCTGCTATCAGACTGTTAATAAACACATTTATTAAGACATAATTTAAGACATCATTCTTAAATTATGGAAGAATAGCAAAGGGACCTGTGACTTTGGTAAACATGTGATTACGTTGGTTCAGATGTATTTTAGTTAAAATCATTTTAACATCCCGAATCACAACATCTCAACATTTTCTCTTTAAAATGTATAGAATGTACATTCTATTTCTGTGGAACTGGATTGAGTCGTATGAGGTAGACATTATACATAGGAAATAAATCTCTCTTACAAAAAAGTACACATTTGCCTACTGTTCATCAAACTGAAATATACATAATCAGTTGGCTTAATGATATCAGGTACATTAATGCAATAATTTCCTTCATCCACAGATCTATATGAATGCTGTGTGGCATGGCTGGGCAATTCCCATGTTTCTCTTCTTAGCTATTCTCCGTCTGTCTTTAAATTACCTCATCGCAAAGTAAGTCCAGTACCAAAATATCATGTCTGTTTAGTAATTACTAAATGCTACAATTGCTTACAAATTCCATTCATGCATGTAAATGAATTTATTCCAGATGTCAAAGACTGGTGTGATCTATCATATATTGATATTATTATTGAGCAGCAAGTTTCAGTACATAGCTTTATTTCAAACACCTCCCACTTTGCTTTTAATCTTCAGGATTTAATGCAGATAGGACCCCCGATTTTACTCAATCAGGGAGAGCCGAAGAATATCACGTGTTTCCTTCGAACCACATGAGGGGGAAAAAATTCTTAAATGAAAAAAAAAAAAAAAGTTTTGGGGGAAAAAAAAATCTAAGGCAGAAAAAAAGGACATGGGACGTAAAAAAATTTTTTTTAAAAAAAACGGGACATGGAACGCTACGGAGCCCCTAAAGGGACATTGAGGAGGGGAAAACATTTTTTCATGTCCCTTTAGGGGCTCCGTAGAAATTAGCTTCCGGAGTGAATTATGCTCGCAATCCAAGGTTCTATTGTGTATATATTTTTCCATAAGATACAGATATTGTTCCATAAGATATTATCTGTATATATACAAATATTTTCCCTATATATAATATCTTATGGGAAAATAGCTGTAAGCCAGAAAAGAGAGCAGCATATACTGTTAAAAAAAAAAAACACTTATCAGACAAAAAAAAAGAAAGCTTCTTGTTTTTTTATGCATGAAAAAGAAGCACGGACTGTAGCATGTTCTGCGAGATGTTCGATAAAACTAATCCACCTTCCTTACAAAACTTCACAAATTATACAAGCAAAGAATCATAACAGTGTTTATTAAATTGTTCATTAATTATTGCTTTTTATATAATTCTTTGAATGTATGCACTGTTTCAGCAGTTATTTGACATGATGTTTGAACAGTACTTTAGGCCAAAGAAAAAAATATAGCAGATACGTAATGTCATTACCATGTAAAAGGTTTTCCTAGTTTTACACACATGAAGATTTTAAGCGGTCTAACCCTGAATGCACATTAAAGCGGTGTTGTCGTCATAGAGGCTGGAGGATACAGTGGAGTATCGTGCCTGAGGTGTCCGAGCCAATGGTAAATATTAAACATGCAGTAGAATTCTTCAGTGCAGCTGATTAGCTATAAACTTAAAAAAGGTATTTCTAGCAGAAGTTAGTCACTCTAACAAAATAAAATAAAAAGACTTGATTTAGCATCTCTCCTTTTCCTCATAGGAGCCTCCAAAAGAAGACTTGACCGTCTCAGAGAAATTCCAGTTAGTGCTGGATGTGGCACAGAAAGCTCAGGTAAGTTATGAAATGTGAAATTATGGAAATGAAGCTTTCATCGGAGAGAGCAGGCAGATGCATTTCAGGTGTTGCGAACACTCTATTCACAAGCTGTCTGTTTTTTCCCCAAACAGAACCTGTTTGGAAAGATGTCAGATGTTTTGGAGAAAATTAAAAAGTTAGTACTTTAAAAATGTATTATTTTAAACAAAGTTAGAAACTATCAACTAGATTACTTTTTTGTGTTGAAATAGATTTTTGCTGACTGTGTTTTTCTATATGTATGTTTTTTAGCCTGTTCATGTGGGTACAGCCTGCAATCACTCAGAAGTTGTACATCGGCCTGTGGATGGCGTTCATCGCTTCCTGCCTGCTGCCATACAAACTCCTGGGCTTCATCATCGGTAAAACACAGCCATTATAAATCTCCGTGCAACCAGTTCTTTGTAGCTTCGCCACATTTACACCTGCAATATTTCATTCATATCAATAGGGCTCTACGCTGGAATCAAGTTCTTCATCATTGACTTTATGTTCAAGAGTTGCCCCAAACTCAGGGACAAATATGACACACCGTACATTGTATGGAAAAGTCTGCCAACTGACCCTCAACTCAAAGAAAGGCACAGCGGCAACATCAGCAGACGGGTAAGTGCCACCCGCCAGTTCATCCAGAGTAAACCCTCAAACAACAGACAATTAGTTCAGAGTTTTATTTAAAAGTCCTTTTTTGTTGTTGTTGTTAACAATAGAATTTATTGGAACAGTCATAATATGCCCTGGATT
>JAQMYL010000002.1:24868677-24880930 GCA_030014365.1 Clarias pachynema | reverse complement strand
TCAAACCCAACCCACCCACACCTCCTTTGTGTATGTGTATGTTTTTATCTATTTATTTATTTATTTTTTGTCATGTAATAGTCTGTCACACTTGTGTTCTGTTATTTTTTTCTCAGCTGTCTGGGTTTGAAAAGGTAGGAATCTAGTGGCATCTGGTTGCACAGCTGTGTGCGTGTGTGTGCGCAGATAGTGTTTTTAAGCAGAACCTACATTTCTGCTGGCAAATGGATCAAAAAACTACAAAGCGTAATTTCTCTTTTAAATAAATGCTGTAGCTTCAAGTACTTAGTGGCATTTCTTTAAAAGTAGGGCTGTTCAATTTGATAAAGAAATTCACATCATGGTTATTTTGACGCATAACGTGATTGCAATTTTGTCCGCCGAATCTACCATTTTTAATTAAAATGTATTTATTTAAGCTAACAGCAAATAATGTTTGCCAATATAGATTTATCACCTCAAACTTGAAATGAATTATGCAACACTATAAAAAAAAAAAAGTCTCAAACATTTGAAGACGAGACTTTTTAAAATTAAACAATAGATTACATGACACTCGATTTAAACTAAATAAAACTACAGGTAAAGGGAAAAAGCATAGAAACATGCCAATACTTAAAAAAAAAAAAAAGATAGAAAAATATTAATTGAATCTGCACCTACAGTAGGTATCGTGATAACATTGTACCCGATGATGACTGGAGATTCCCATCCTTAGTAATTCCTGCATCCTTTTTTATCCACATGTCCAATAGTTTAGTTTTCAAGTCAGAATTTTAATTCTACATTTTTAATTCTACGTAAAAAGATTTTTTTAACCATTGCCGTAACAATTTTTACATTTTGACTATTCTTCATTTAAAAATGTGGTCATGACAGCATACTGTATTTTAATTACTAAAAAATTAGGGTGACTTTATAATTGGTATCTTTTGATCCACAGCCATTAGCATGGTACTAGTTTCTACCCCCTGTGATTTTTCTAATTGTGTGTGTGTGTGTGTGTGTATGTGTAGAACGATTACAGTTAAATAAAGTGTATTAGTACTCATTAGTGGAGACAAAGTAATATGACATCAGAACAGCCAAGCTGTGAACCTAAATAAGAGATGTTTTTTTCTTTTTTTTGTATACGTGTATTTTGATATACAGTACATTACTCAGGCGGTGTAGTAGTTAGCACTGTCGCCTTGCACCTCAAGGGTCCGTGTTCGATTCCTGGCCAGGCTCGATTCCCGTCTCTGTGTGCATGGAGTTTGCATGTTCTCCCCGTGCTTGGTGGGTTTCCTCCGGGTACTCCAGTTTCCTCCCACAGTCCAAAGACATGTAGGTTAGGTTAATTGGCATTCCCAAATTGCCCGTAGTGTGTGAATGAGTGTTTGTATGTCTGTGTGGCCAGCGATGGATTGGCACCCTGTACAAGGTGTACCCCGCCTCGTGCCCTAAGCCTCCTGGGATAGGCTCCAGGTCTCCGCGACCCTGAATACAGGATAAAGCGGTGTAGAAGATGAGTGAGAGTGAGTGAGTGAGTACATTACTCATGGGCGAACTTGGCTTTTCTCTTGTCACTATTTGGCAGTTCATGTATTCATATAATGCATTAGGCAAGTGGGTTATATGACTGTTGTGTGTTATGTAATCAGAATATCTCTTTAACTGTTTGCTGTGTCAAAAGTTAATCAAGATCCATTGGGTGGAAAAGTGTGGAGAGATTTGGGTTATAGAATGGCCAAACATCAGACTTGATTGATTGTTCAGTTGAGCAGATCAGATCTAGTGTTGTATAAAGCAATATGCAGGTCAACCACAGATGTTTTTATTGTCAAGAAACCTTAACATAAATCAGTGCCTGTTTTACCCCATGCATTTGTTCTTTACTGTACTTTCTCTCGTTAATTACTGACGGCCAGAGTGAAAAGAAAGCTCGCCTCATCTCAGCATTTGCAGAACTGCTCTCCACTGGTTTGATGAAGAAGGTCTCTTGTCTTTCAGTGTCAGTCAGACATTTTGTTCTTTAGGGAAAGATCACTAAAGATGACCGATCCTGCTTCAGCACTGTGGTGCTCACAGTCCTGCGCCTCACCGTATCTTTGTCACTCATGTAACCGATGTGTCTCACCCCTGCAGCAGATCCAGCCTGTGGTCTCACGTGGCAACCTAGGAGCCGGAGTGCCATGTGGTGTTGGGCGTGACGAGGAGAGTGGGCGTGCCTACAGCACCAAGAGAGGTCCTTTCCATGAAGTCTTCAACTTGTCTGAGAATGAGCGCCCCCTAGCAGGTAGAGAGCAAGCTGTCACGAGGGCAAGCGTGTATTGCTTTTATTGTTGTAACATCCACAGACGTGGTAGATTTGTGCCAGAATTACAAAGCGAAAAAAAATGGAGAACATATTTTAATTAACTGTATAGATTTTTTGCATTTGAGGTTAGTGTATTAGTTTGCAACCATTTTTTTATTCACTTTCAATTTCTTTATTTTTGTTCAATCTTTTTGTTTCCTACAAAAATCTAATTCCAGACTTATTCGTGAGGTGCATGCTGCTCATACTTTATAATTTGCTGTGTAATTTACAGAGTTGATGCCACAAAATACTGATTGTATTTCATGTTTCTGCATGACATTTTCTCATCTTTTTGTATTATGCCCAGTGTGCGAGCACGGATGGCGCTGCTGTTTAATCAACAGGGACAGGAAAATGCCTACAGACTATATACGGAATGGCTACCTCTATGTGACTGAAAAGTATGTCTAAATCTTTCCTTGTACACACTTTTATTTTTGCTAATAAGTTAATATTACTATTCACCCTGAGTCAGTCAGGGATTTCTTATTAAAATCTGCTAGTCAGTGGATTGGCAGCGGTAAAGTGACCATTGGTTCATACAGTAGCTACTGGGTTACTACTGATCGGAAGGTTGGGGAGGTTCGAGCCTGAGCACCGCAAAGTTGCCACTGTTAAGGCCTTGAGCAAGGCCTTTAACCCTATCCTGGCTAACCCTGTGCTCTGACCCCAGCTTCCTAACTTGGATGTGTAAAAAAAAATATATTTCCCTGTGCTGTAAAGTGAAAAATAACAGAATTAAAATAATAATAATAATAATAACTAATTATTATTATTATTATATCCAGATTTTATCTTTCATATTTGAAAATAGACTAATTAAGCTCAAATGAAGTTAGTTTCCATATGTTACATAAATGCTTTAGTTGACAAGGATACTTCTATTTCTGATTGGTCACCTGCTTACTGAAGAGATTCCTAAATGATTTGCACTGGGCAGCAAAAATAATAATAATAATAATAATGATAATAATAAAGTCGCCAAAGAAGCTCCAGCATATAATAACAAGTAGTAATGTAATGTAACAAAAGTGGTACAGGATCTGAACAGAACATCATAGTGTAAATATAATTGTTGTGTGGTATTGTATTTAAACCTATTCGTCAGTGAAATAAGTATTTATTATTCTCACCAGGGTTGCCAGATCACATAAACAAAATTCCCCCATGCAGTGCATTCTGATTAAAACCAGGCCAGATCATTTCTATATTGGAACTGATACTTTATCCAAATTATATATGAACAATTAAAATGTTCATATATTTTCACTAACATTTGAACAAACCAAATTATTAATTTTTATATACATGCTCACATCATCAAAAAAGTCATTTAAAAAAACCATCATGCCTTACCTTGCACTTTAATTCTAAGTGTAAGTATTTTATGTGTAAGTGTTCCTTCCTTTAAGTGTTCTTTAAGTTCTGCAAGTAATAAATGAAAAGCAAGATTATATTTGTGTTTTTTTTTTTTCCTCATCTGTAAAATGATCTGATCCATGACCGAAAATCAATCAAAACTAGTCTTGTGATCTTTTAGTAACAAGGTAGTTTTAACTGGGGCTTTAATCTTTACTTTTTTGATTATTTTGTTTACAAACTAATTATCTTCAGAGTTTACAAAGTGTTTCTCCTGTCCTGTAGCTACTTATGCTTTGAGAGCTCCAGTTCCCGTTCCACATCCTCTAAGAAGAATAAAGTCATCAAACTCCAAGATATTACAGACATACAGAAGGTATCGATGTACCTTAGTGCAAGAATATTTATTATTCTGTGATTTCTTTCACTATAGTTAAGGGAAGCTATTCTTTACCGTTTATTTGACCTTCCTTTTTTTATTGTATCAGTATAAGGTTTTGTCAGTATTGCCTGGATCTGGGATGGGAATCTCAATAGCCACACCATCTACACAAAAGGTAAATCAATCGCACTTTGTTTTGTTTTTTTCCTTCAGAGTGTCTGTGTAAATGTATCTGTACTTCTCTTCTCCTCTGTGATCCTCCAGCCTCTGGTGTTTGGTGCCATGATTCACCGAGACGAAGCCTTTGAGGCCATCATCAGCCAGTACACAAAGATCATCGGTGCCACTCCCCCTGTCACGGTGACAAACCCGGAAACATAGAAGACGTGCTGAAGCGTTTCGCTGGAGCTCCAGTTTAACAGGGAGTCTTCAGCCGAGGAGCAGCTATTTCCACTTCTCCTTCTCCTCCTCCTCCTCCTCCTCCTCGAAGAGGTGCAGGGAAACTAGGAAAGATATTAAAACGAGGAATCAGTGTTTTAAACATGGCTCCTTTGTGATGAGACATTTGCACCAGTGTTTATCGTGTATCTCGTGAAGATTCACTGCGTACCACTGCAATGCTCTTATGGAAGCCGGAGCTGGTTCTCCTCAGTTTCCTGTCAGGATTCTAGTCGTTTTTCGTCATTTTGATGTCTTATGTGTCACTCTTCTCACCTAATTTTTAATCATGGAGCTGGTTCTCCTTGCTGTTTCTGAGACTGTTCTCACCTGTGTTTCTCTGTGTTCTGTTGGATAATTTTTAACCCCTTCTCTCTTTGCTTTCTAGCTTTTTTTTTTTTTTTTTTTTTTTTTTTTTGAATAGTATTGCTCCTAGCCTTGCACACAGAGACACGCTGCAGTTCTGGTGCTGAGATTTAGGGAACGCCAGAGGCTGAAGCATCAACTCTAATGAAGTGTAGGTGCTGCTGCTCTTACAGAAGTGCTCAAACACACACACACACACACACACACACATACCATGGCCTTTTGTTTTAAATCTTTATGCTGCAAGCTTAGAATTTATGCTGGAAACTACAAAACAGTACAAACAACCCCCTATATAATCCATAATGATTAAGTGGCAAATTAGAATTTTCATTCTCAGTAAATGTGAGAAAATAGACATTAAACCGACAGAAAGCAACCAGCATGATTACCTTTCTTGGCTGTCCTGCAGCTATAACATTTTATAAATTAAGTTTCAAATATAATTCATGTTTTTGGATTTTTTTATACTCAAGCCACATAGAAAAAGTGCATCATGGAAGATTAAGAGAGATTTTAAGAATGTATAAATTGGAAACATATACAGTACTGTGCACAGAATCTTAAAACCACCCCTCATTTCTTCATATTTTGCTTGCAAATAGGCAGACTTTCTTGTTCATTTGTTTTTTAAGTGATTTTGAGAAACAGTTTTCAAGGCTGCGTGGAGAATTTTTATTTAAATGTATTTTTTTTTTTGGCACGATTTTACCTCTCATTTTTAGTCCCTATACCACGAGCAGTTTCAGAGGAATGCTATTTGTTTGTTAAGCCACACAGTGATCTATGAATTATTCATGCATAAAACAACCTCTAACCTAAGGCATGAAGCAGTGAAAAACAGGTGCAGATGATGACGGGTGATCAGGCCGGTGATTAGTATCCTGGTGATGCTGAATCATGCTGAGTGGTTGGAACAGAAGAGAAGGGAAATGAGGTTGCTGTTGAGGTTGTTACATAAACAACCAATTTTTAAACTGCATCATTATGCACACGGTGGCTTGGCACTGTCGCCTTGCACCTCCAGTGGGTTCGATTCTCACCACGGGGTTTGTGTGCATGTTCTATGGTACTCCGGCATCCTCCCAAAGTTCAACGACATGCAGATTAGGCTTATTGGTGTTCTCAAATTGCCTGGTGTGTGTGTGTGAGACCCGTAGTGTGTGAGTAAGTGCCTATGTATGGACGACCCACGATGTACACAGGATAAAGCCGTATAGACAATGAATGAATCAGGCACATTGCAGCCTGTCATAGTGAAACATTTGTTTCCATTTCTTTAATTTAATCTACATAATTTAATTACATTTAAAATGAAGAAATGAGAGGTAGCTCAAGACAGCACAGTCCATCAAAAGGACAAGTGAAAAAAATGACCTCTGAAACATTTCCAGTATGAACTGGGCTTGAAATCTGATTTCATTTCACTCTTTGCTGTACAGAGCAGTATGGGGATAAAATTCCTCTTCTATAAAACTGCGTGTCGACGTTATCTCTTCCCAACAAGGTTCCATTAAATAAAGAGGTTTCTTTTTTCCTGATTTAAAAACTTCACTCAAATAAATGTACTAATATATAAGGAGTTAATTTACCTTATTGTTGTAACAATGTGTGCCACATACTGTACACCGATCTCTATTCCTCTAGTCACTGTGGGAATACCCACTATTTTGTCTCTTTGTCCCCATTCCCATGCAGCTCTCCAGTGTGTAACTGATGCACCGTAAGTGGTAGCGGCCTCTCCAGCTCGACTTCTGATGATAGGGTTAGGATGGAGAGGGTTCGTTTTTAGAGTAATCTAAATTCTTTAGAGTGATGCTCTCCATCATCCATTTTTATTCATTAGATAAGCTCATACAATAAGCACAACGGCACCATAACGTCTTATCTTGAACTGAATGTGTAGAAGGAGTGAAGGGATATTCTGCTTGTATATAATGGTTACCAAACTTAAACTACTACGTGCCCAGTGCTGCATATTCGCTTCCATTAACCCTTTGCACAAACAACTGTTCATCTAAATGTATAGGCCATGTAAAGAAATACTCCATAAATACTCTTCCTACTATCTTTTCATTGTGTCTGTACCATGTTTTTTAGTTTTAAAGACAAAAATGCCACGTTTTAACTAAAAATATTTTACGTCAGGTGTTTAACGGCAGTCATGAACTCCTGTCAGTCTTTTTTTGTTCTTCTTTCTTTCAAATGTACATCTATGGCTCTCCACCAGCAACGATTAGTTCATTTTAATTTTCTTCAATTGACATTTGCCCTAAAGCAGATTTACAGTGCACGTTAAATGGGATGAGCGCAAAAAAAACATTGTTTTGCAATTCCTAAAGCAGTGCTTATGTACAGTATCCAGATGTGATTATTCCCTAAAGCTAGGGTATACTCCTGGGTATAATCCTGGGTTCGAACTGTTTTATGAGAATTGTGAATGTGAAAAAAATGGTTTTAGTATGAGAGAGATTTAAAAAGTCTTTATAAAAAAGTTTCCCATTTTTTAATTATGTAGCATTAGACTAAAACCGAAATTTACATTTATTTCCACTTACAGGTTTATAATAAGCCACATCTGTTAAAGTATCTGGAAACATCTGGGAACAAATATTAATCCCATGTCAAGTGTGAATAATACAAAAATCTTGAACTACAGAATTTGTTAGTGTTCTAAAGAAATATGCATTTAACATAAACATGTACTGACTGCCCTAGACTTTCAAGATTTTCAAGTAAACTTTTCTTTTACATTCTGATTGATGTTGAAGTTCTTGTTGAGGTAATCGCCCAAGTGCTGCTACAGACACAGTAAAAAGTCAAACTTTTTTATGGTCCTATTTTTACAATTTCTGCATCCCAGTTAATTTCAAATGTAGCCTTTTCACAATGTAGTAGGTCTAGTCCTTTGCTAAATCCAAACAAGCATTTTTCTTTGATTTTGTTACGCCTTCTTGTTGTGGAAAAAGTCCCCTGCTAAAGCCTATGTACAGTAGTCGACTAATCACATGATGCTGTTCCCAGCACTTTATACAAGTAGCATTCGTGTGTGTTTGTGTGTCGCTTGTGTTCCCACATTATTCTTACCCGTCCGTCTCACTTTGTGCTTTTACTTTTCGTTCTTTTCCTTTTCATCTTGTTGAATGGAGTCACCTCTGATTTAACTCTAAATGTTCTGTGCTGTAATTAAAAGTTTAGAGTTCTTATCGAGTGTAAAAGCAATCAGCTAATACGACGTTGAATTGTTTACAGTTTTCCGTTGCGGTTTGAAACTCTCAGTAATTAATGTAGCTCGCAATTAATCGCAGGAATCATAGAACCTCAGTGAAAAGTCGGATGGCACATTAGAGCAAGAAGCACAGAACTTACTGGAAACAATTTGCCAAATATGATGTCTGTATTACTGTTTGTTGTTTGCTATGCCCTTTACCTGCTCTGGTTACAGAGTTAAATAGCTGTTGTGGCCTAATTTGATCCCTAGAGAGATCTAGGGGCATGAGGATGGGCCCAGTGTTTGTTTTTGTGCTATGTGTCTGTGGTACTGTAAGGTACTGAGGGTTTACATTAATGAATGAAAACTGGCCTATATGATAGAGGTTTGATTTTTGATGGGTAGCAATTGTTTTTTTTTTCTGTCTTGTTTTTCATCATTCAAGGTGTAGTACATGTACGAAAACAGATTTATATAAGGGACCTTTCACCCTTTTTGCTATTTTGTTGGACAGTTTTTTGTTTATCTGTGTTTATATGGTTAGCCAAAGACTAACAGTGTTTTTTTTTTTTTAATACGAACTTTTATTGGAATCAGTATATGTGAACACCATGTATAGGACGACAATTCAATTAATCCAATTCATCATTAACCTCAGATCGATTCATTGATGCTGTTTTTAAATCTACTGTAGGTGCGCATGCTGTTTAATGTCCATTATGAGTATTTTTTTTAATTCTTTAGTTACTAATTCTCAATCAGTCAGTAAGAGCTGTAGACCTGCCCTTTGATCAATAAAAATTCAGAATTCTTACACACACACACAAAAAAAAAAATCATATTAATCAAGCCTCTGAACAGTTTTTAAAGAACTTGTCTGATATAAATGTGTTGTACCTTTTTTCTATTTAAGTAAAATAATTTAACATATGTCCTGTCTTATGCTTTCTTTCTCCGTTTTATCCTAAAAGCTTATACATGCTTTGGTTTCTCAGCGTCTGAACAGGTCAAGAAGTCATCTATTGTTTTCTTGTCTTGCATAATGATGTCTGAACTCATAGGAAACATTTAGGCCAACTACCGGTCTTTTAAAAAGACTTAATTGAAGGCTGACCTGACCCTGTGCTAGCCAGAACTTTATTTAATGTGAGTAGCATTTTTGTGTGTTCAGGATTTGGAAACAGAATGTAGTCCCTTAATCCTGCATAGACACTAGAGGGCACCATTGCTATAAATTTTAGATAAGTAGTTCACTCACTGTGTCATTCTCTAGGGGGGGAGGGGGGGGGGGGTACATTCATACAGTACATTCAAATCATATGAAGCAATTGTTCGAAAGATTAGTGTTCTTGTTAACTACAAACTTGCATAAAAGAGTATTCCACATCATTTACAACATTAACATATTATTTTCTCAAAGGTACAAAGATTTAATATAAATTGTTAATTGTTTCAAAGTAATAAAAAAAAACATTAAAATGTAAAATAGCTTAAGCTAAAACTGAAAGCACTTGCATACGTAAAAACAAATACATAAACCGTTATAAAATAAATACCAAAATTGTGCAAAATGAGACTTTTCATTGCACATTTTGTTTTAAATGTATTGATATGTAGGAGCAGGAGCAGGATGCCTGACACCACTACAGCCATAACAACTTGTTCACTTTGCACTGAACAAATATAGAAACATATAGAAAAAAAACTATTGAAGGACACCTCCGACTGGCTTTTGCTTAGACATGAGACAAATGCTCCTTCTAAGGACCGTAAAAAAATGTCCATGTCCATGTTGACCATGATGACCCATGACGTGCCTCTGCAGACATTCCACAACTGGAGGCTGAGTGCATCTACTAAAAAAGACGAAGGCCTAATCAAGTAGTGTAATCATAGTCCAGAAAGGAGCAGTGGGTGAGTGGAGTATTCAGAGGGGTCCAGCCTTCCGGACCTACGAGTTTAGGTTTCATTCCCCCGCTTCATGCCTTACTTACCTATCAGCAAAAACATGTCCAGCAACTCAGATGTCAACATGCTAAAACTGGTGGCAATCAAATGCCAGGTACTGGCATGATGCCTGGCTGCTGTATCAGCTTTCTTGGGATGATGCCTTGATCTGCACCACCTTGGAAGAAATTGATCTGAGTTGGATCTCAAGGTATGAACCCTCTGAGCTGTAACAGCAGGTGCTTGAAGGTTTGTCACTTGCCCTGGATAAACGCTTCCTTCGTTGAGATGCATGCAGTTCAGCAATTCAAGTAAGCACACTTCCTCAGGTCTTAAAGATGTTGGCTTAGCACCTGTTAACTTGAAAGAAACCTGCTTCTGTTTACATCTTATCACATCAACAGATCCCACTAAATTGATGTTTTAAGTTTGTGTATGTGATCCTCTAGCCAAACCAACATTCTGTATATACCTGGCACGGTGACAGAATGCTCCCGAATCTGACTCTAGGCGCTAATGACTTCTTATATTTCACCTGCTAAAAGTTATCCATACTTCAATTAACACGCATGTCCTTATGCACATTATTTGCTGTCCATTTCACCAAGCAGTGTTGTCCACTCACAGGGTGTGATAGTAACACGATCAAGTGTCTAAATGCAGAACCAGGTTTCATTCAAGCTACATTTAGACGACGATCAACTGTACCATGTAGATTTATTCTGTATATGTTAATTTATATATAATTTCATTAAAATAAAATAAGTATGCTGAATCATCTACACAAAATAGAAAACACAGGGAACTCGTGTGGAATCAAACCTGTGACATACTTCTCACATAATTGTATATATACAGCGCAAGTCAGACGTTTGGATTTATTTTGTACATTTTAAAACAATATTAGATTTTTTCCCCCTCAATCTGAGATATTAGACATATGGCAAAGGTAATACATAACAAGCATATGCGTAGCAGACACATCTCAATATCAACTGTTTAAAGGAGATTATTGTATATTTTGGATGCCTTTTGTTGTATAAAAATTAATTTAAAAATGTAATTAATTAATACAAAATTTGTTGTACAGTATTGTTTTACAATGTAGAAAAAAAAATAAAAATCAGGAAAGACCATGGAATAGAAGGTGTGTCCAAACTTTTGACCGGTAGTGTGGCAGTGACCATCATGAAGGCATTACGACTAATGTGATGACCCCTTTCCCCTGATGTAGACAGGCTGTCAGTGAACACAGCAGGGTCACAAATTATCAGCAGGAACCACATATATGTCACTTGATGCTGTAGCCTAAACTAGGATCCAGACTATCTACGACATCTACAGAAGGTTCTCACATAAGTTGTAGTTCACTGACTTGCCCTCATCTTTGAGTAAACAACAGATAGCTAAATGCACTTGTGCAGAGCTCAAATTATTCCCAATGTATTAAGTTAACATTACTTTGGTTAACATAACCCTTTAGAATATTGTTATTCTAATAAAGCCAGTTTCTAGGAGAAACATTGCTAAAGATGGTTTTGCACAAGTTATAGCAATCACAAAGAAATATAAAATATACATACTGTATAAATCTTTACATGCACACAAACAGAGCAAGGCAAATTAGTTTCATTTCTTGCTCTCTTTTAACTCATCGGCCTTGCAACGTGTTTCTCATCTTCATAGCTGTAAACCCAGAGCCTAGAAGTGCTGGGAGTATTATTTTGGCTTCCTTAACATCTTGTCCTCAAATGGTGCTCAGATGCCACTCAAGCTTGAAGTTTCGATTGCCTTGGATTTATGAGGATCTTGCTTCAGTGTTGGAACAAAATTGGTCTCAGTATGCCCTCTGCATGTTTCTTCATTTTTATTATCCTTGTCAGATATTAGGCTAATCATAAAGTGGATTGGAGCATTCCTAAATATACCTAAGAACACTCATTGCTTTATCTGACTAACATTCCGTGTAAAATTATGAGAATTAACTCCATATTTCACAGCCAAAACTTAGCTTTGAAGAGACCACACTAACAGAGAAGTTCTCTGCCAAGTTTTTTTTGTTTCAACAATATTTTTATTGATTTTAAACAGGGATATTACAGGGTAGACATGTAATGTTTCAATACATAATGTAAAACCTCCTTATAAATCCCTATAGCACCCACCCCACCCCTCTCTAACTCCAAGCCAGCTTTACATGTATAAGGAA
>JAQMYL010000002.1:24817639-24833369 GCA_030014365.1 Clarias pachynema | reverse complement strand
TTTGTTGACAAGTGGGGCTTGAAAATTCGCTCACCCCCTTAAGTGGGGAATGACAGAAAAAGTTTGAGAACCACTGCATTAGAGGTTAAAAATCCATTTTCTCTTTCTGCTCAAGGTTCAGTCTGTTCTGAGTGTTTGTGCGCGCACGTCATTGGACACCCAATGCCACACACACACACACAATAAATAATAATAAAATTAAATAAAAAAATAAATAAAAATAAATAAATATCACATTATAGCATGGCCTTCGTCAGAAGAACAAGGCTTTACATAAGGTTCTTTAGGTGCACATTTAAGAATTATAAAATTATAGAAGAATAAGAATTATAAAAGTTTTTCTGGTTCTGTCTTGCAGAATATGTTTTTTAAATCTTGTTCTGGTAGAAATTGTTTTCTTATGGTATTAAAACTTGGACAGATCAAAAGTATATGCTTTATGGTTAGAGGAGTGCTTCAGTGCTGACATTTTGGAGCTTCTTCATCCTTTAATAAATACGCATGGGTTAAATTTGTACAGCCTTTACGGCACCTTGTATATATACGACTTGGTCGTGTCTTGATTCGAAGGGGTGAAAACATCTTTTTCCCACCAATGGGCTTATTTCCAATAATTTGTTGTTTTAGTACTGTTCCTATTCTGCTTGCCATTTATTTAATATATACTGATTTATCAATGGCTTGAGGTCAGAGGGTGGGATTTGACATACGCTAATTGTTTCTGTAAGGGCTTGTTTTGCTGCCTGAATATGTTACTCATTCACACTGCTTATTTTGTGCAGGGTCACAGGGGAACTAGGAACTTGGAGCACTAGGCAGAATTCTCCCTGGATGTGGTGCCAACCCATTGCAAAGCATAGGCGCAAACAATCCAAGCTACCAAGCTATTCGGGAAATGCCTTTCAACTGCATGTATTTGGACTGTGGGAGGACACCGGAGTATCCAGAGAAAACCCACCAAGCATCCTGAGAACATGCAAACTCCATACACAAAGAACATAGGTCAAAATTCAAACCCCCAACCCTGAAGGTGTGAGGTGTACATATGTAATAACATGTACTATAAAGTACCAGTGATGATGGCTGGGTCCATCCAACTTCTTGTGCCGTCCCAGCTCAGGCTGTGTGAGAGTCCCACCGAACCTGTCGGGACCCCCATGTGGTTCATACTGGAGGAGGATGAAGAGGAGGAAGAGGACGATGATGATGTGGAATTTGGGATGCCTCCGAAGTTGATGTTGATATTTGGAAGGAGTGCTCTCAGGCCGTCCTGCCATTCTTTCACATTTATGTTTTCCACGGAACCGCTATTTTCTGTTGGGAGACGGGAAAACATTAACCTTGATGTGAAATAAGAGAGACAACCATAGTGCATCTGAAGAGAACATCCTAAGCACACCCTGAACTGGGAACGAGTTCAAAAACATAGTATGTGGTCTACTGGGTTACAACAGCTGTGATTAGCCCAGGTGCAACTATTTATCCTCTGAAGACACAGTTATATATTTAGGACTTAAAAAGTGTTAAATCTCTTGTGTGCATGTGTGTGTGTGTGCGTGCGTGCACCTGATATAGTTATTCCCCCAAGGCCTGTGCTGTGATGTTGTGGTGGGCAGTTTGGGTCGAGGAAGTGGCTGTGTGAGATATGGTTTAAGTGTGCACGGTTGTTGCCGGTGGGCAGGCTCATCCATGGCTGGCGTCCAGGGGTGGCGTGGCCGTGTGTGGGCAGGCTGAAGGAGTTATAGAGACCACGGTGCTGTAGTGGCGGAAGGCGTGGCTGGCCGTTAGGGAGAAGTGATGGGGAACGTGGCGAGGCTTCCTGCACAGACAGCTCCTTCTCGATAAGGTCAGCTAGTGCTTTCCTCGTCACATCGAACGGGTCAAAGCCGAGATCATCCTCCTGCTGCTGCTGCTGCTTGGCCGAAGAGCCGAAGCCGAACGCTGCTTGCCAGTCAGTGGATGAAGACACAGGGATGGTATCTGGTAGAGACATGCATGGTAATAAGCACACAATCGCTTTGTTCCTCTAGTATGTCTTACAGTGCATGCTGCCATCTGGACAATTATTACAATTTTATGTTGGCAAAAGAAAAAGTGAATCTCAGTTTTTATCAGCTAGAGTCTGACAAATATTTAAAAGAGAGAAAGAAAGAGTTCTTTCAGAGAGAATTCTGAAAATGATCCAATTTTAGTCCTAATCTTGCATACAAGTAAAAGCTAATTATCAAGTTTCCAATTACATAATAATATTAAGTTGTAGAAGTCGAAAGTCACCTCAGGAACAGAGGACTGTTCTGCACAGCTTAATAAAATAAGAGACAAAACAAAATAGGTGATAATATTTGGACTATTTACTGGAGATATCTATTCCTAAAAATTGCACTTATAGGACATACATAAATTAACATTGATATGTTTTGGATTAAACCCAGCCAACAACTTGAGATTTGATTTCCAGCTATGTTATCCTTTTCTAAATCACACCTGCTATAAGTAACACTGTCCTAAATAATAATAATAATAATAATAATAATAATGAGCAGGCTTTGCATTTCTTCCCAAATAGTCCATTTCTCCATCTACAACACAATATAATGTGCTGTTGATTGTATTTCCATAATGTGGAAGAATAGGTAAGAGACTGCATTTTTGCACTATGACCCAAAAAAATAATAAACATGCTGGATACAGAATTCAGGCAGGGTAACAGCTTGTCAGGGTTTATCAGACAGAACCTAATATTAAAATTGTAGCGTCAGAGCTTGGAAAAGACTGTTAGCTAATCAGGGTGCAGGTGTTGCTCTAGTGGTTAAGGTTCTTTTCTCCTGAATAGACAGTCATATGGTAAAATCCCAGAAAACTTCCGTTAGTCTCAACGCTTTACCTCAAACAATCTCAGATGAATTTGAAATAAATACGGAGTTTAATAAATATACCTGAGGTAAAGAGGCTTTGGGGCTCAGGGGTCATGGGCCAGTCAGAGCCACCCTGTGGGGAGCTGGGGAAAGAGGGCAGACTGCTGGGGATGGGGTTCGGATGTCTGAAGTTACTGTTGTCTGAGAAGAGCGACTGAGACTCAGCGGGCGCTCCCTCAAATGGCGAGCGAGCTGTGAGTTCTGCCACGCTGATGGGTACTGCCAGGCTTGGCTTAGAAAACCCAGGGGGAGGGGAGGGTGAGTCACTGCTCGGGACCTGAGAAAGCATAAAAACGTACAACATAAGAAACATTTCCATAAGAAAATGCTCTTCGAGCATATATACGATTAAGTTTAGAGTAGTTCTTACCTGTGCTATATTCTCTCCGTTCCCTATAATTACAGGTTCTGTTGGTTTATCAACAGGACTGAAAGAAATTGAAAATGTTTATCAGACCAATTCTTCGTATCTATTGATATGCAATACTGCATTTTGATGAAAAATTGGTTTATCAACAAAGAACAGATTTTCAAATAAATGGCACAATATCAAGTGTACATCTCTCTATTACTACATCCAAAAGTAAAGATTAAACCAGGGTGTCCAAAAGAAAGCCACAGAGGCAAATGGCTTCTGTGTTTAAATGGACTATATAATGAGTGGCGTGCAAGCTTTTCTTTCACATGACAGTGTCAGTAGACGGTCATTATAATTAGCTATAAAACAAGAGCCCATTTTCTCTAACTTCATCTAGAAAATAATTTACAGAACTGTTTATACTTATTGCTCCTCTCATATTAAACTACTCTGAGCTCATATTCATGATTTATTTTCAACAACCATATACTGTACGTATTTATATATACAGATCAGCCATAATGTTATTAAAACTACTGACAGGTGACATAGATACCATTGATTATCTGGTTACAACGGCACCTGTCAATGGTGGGATATATTAGGCAGCAAGTGAACAGTCCGTTCTCGAAGCAGGAAAATTGGCCAAGCATAAGAATCTGAGCAACTTTAACAAGTGTGAAATTGAGATAGCTAGACAACTGGCCCCCGAGCACCTCCAATACATCAGGTCTGGCAGGGTGCTCCAGGTATGCAGCAGTTAATACCTACCAAAAGTGGCCTGAGAAAGGACAACCAGTGAACCGGAGACAATGTAATGGGCACCCAAGGCTCATTACTGCACTTGGGGAATGAAGACTAGCCTATCTGGTCTGATTCCACAGAAGAGGTCATGTAGCACAAATCTCTGAAAAAGGTATTGCTGGCTAATATAGAAAGGTGTCAGAACACATGGCGCAGCACATCTTGCTGAGTGTGTGACTGCGAAGCCGGAGACCGGTCAGAGTACCTATGCTGAGCCGTGTACATTTCTGAAAGTACCTACAACAGACACACGAGCATCAAAACTGGACCACAGTGCAATGGAAGGTAGACTGGTCTGATAATCATGTTTTCTTTTAGATCATGTGGATGTCACATACCTGGGGTAAGACAGTACCAAGATGCACACTGGGACAAAGGCAAGGTGCCAAAGCCAGTATGCTGCTCTGGGCAATGCTCTGCTGGGAAACCTTGGCTCCTGGCATTTATATGGATTTTACTTTGATTTGTACCACCTACCTAAGCATTGTTGCAGACCCCTTAATGGCAATGTATTGACTAAAGGCAGTGGCCTTTATCAGCAGGACACTGTGCCCTGACACACTGCAAAAAGGGTCAGGAATGGTTTGAGGAACACAACAAAAAGTTCATGGCTTCTGACTTCGTCTCCAAATTCCCCATATATCAATTTATTCAAACAATTGTGGGATGTGCTGGAGAAACAATTCTGATCCATGGAGGTCCAGCCTTTTACCTTACAGGACTGCTGCCAACTTCTTGGTGCCAGATACCACGAAAATCTTTGTCTTTTACAGCTGATTAGTGTATATAAACACAAGTACATTTAACAAGTAACAATTTGGACACCCCTGCACTAAATGAAAAGAGGTTAATACCATTGAAAGCTTCTTACCAGCTATTTTTTCTCTAATAAGAAGGCCATATAAAGCAAATATAAAAGACAGTAAAATATATCCTCTGGTCATGCCTAAAATTGTACATGCCTGTTCAAACAATAGTATCTTAACCAGCATATGTATGCTATGGATTTGATGCCGTATTGAGATGATCTGATTATGTAATTCTGTGACATTCCTTTAACAATATTTGGATTAGAGCTGATTGGTTCAAATGTAACAAACATGAATAAAAAAAAAAAATAATAATAATAATAATAAAAAATAAATAAAATAAAATAATAATAATAAATGCATACACAAGGGTGTGAGCCGCTGCATACCTGGTAGGTTCTAAAACTGAGGCGAAGTGCGAGAGTCCTGTGTTTTGATCTGTCCCTAACTCAGTGTCTGGCTCTTCTGGGGTCATGTGATCCGAGTCTGTCAAACAATCTAAAAGGGGCGGGGACTTCCGATGTTCTGTAGGTAAACCATTCACTAGTTTACCGTAACCCTGTAATAAAGGCCAACCCTCTTTGCCGCCGCTGTTTTGTCTGTGGAGGAAAAAATAAAATACACAGTTTGAAACAATCTTTAAAATGTAAGACAGTTTTGCTACAGTATGAAAAATAGACTTGAAAAAATTAACACCTTTGTGTAGCATTTGCTTTGTTTTTAGACTTTTCTCCTCCACACGTAGAAGTCTGTAGAAAATTGGGATTTGCTTTGTAAAGATCTTGAAGTAGTTTTTGTTCGTATTCCTGATGTTTCCCAGCCTACATAAACAAAATGCCACATTAACAATACAGTTAAACAAAATTTGCAACATAATCATCTTGCTTTTCTTGTGACCACAAACAATTTGCTTCAGTCTTATGTACATCAGATGTTCGATTTTGATAAAAGCTTTTACAGTGATGATAAAAATTTTTTTTAAAAAGTTCTGCTCTCACCTGCATCTCCTCTTTTGTAAAACTAGCCGCTTCATCTCCTAGTTCATGCAGATACATGCAGTCCGGCTTAGGGCACTGCATGCTTTTGAGAAAATAGCTGCAGTACTTTGTCGTGCCTAAAGAAGCCTACAAGACAAACAACTAGCTCAATAAAAACACCTACCACCAATGAATGAATTCATCTCAGATTTTGCCCTAATTAGGTGACAAAATCCTTCTATTTCACATATTCAGCCTGTTCAACATGAGATATCATTACTGCATTATTAAGTAAGATGGAAAAAAGTATTTGGCAGTATTCATTCCTTAAGTTGTGGATGGTTCAAATGTGATGATAAAATGTGTATTCGAATTCCGACATAATCTTCCTTATTTATTAACTACATGTTCTGACACAAGTGCAAACTGGATGGAACAGTTGCTTCCAAGTCACTTAAACACTATTGCAGATTTCTATACCGTGATTAACTCACATCAATACTAAAACATCTTGTATCTGAGTGAAAGAAAATAAGCAATTGATGATATATAACATCATCATATCAGGACTCACCTTCAGTGTTCTACCATCAACTACCACATTATTAACACACTGTATTGCTCTTAGGGCATCTTCTGAGCGGATGTATGTAACATAGGCACTGGCACTAGGACCCTGTGGAGTAAATGAGCATACTGTTTATCTATAGCCAGACATTTCGGCTTCTGCGCCAAATCAAATCTGTGGTTCTGTGGCTGCTCTCACCTGTGAGCCCGCATACGACGTACTGTTATTGATGACCACTTTATGTATTTTGCCAAACTTTCCAAAATACTCTGGCCTCTTGAGGACCTGAAAAATAAACAAACAACTAGGGTTTCGATCTAAGGCATAATCAAATAGAGTTGTACTTTTAGCTGCAGTTCGTCAACAGAAAAACGGGAAACTAGACTGAATCATTTCTGCATGGACTAGGTTCCCTTTTAGTCAAGTTCCACTCACTCTGTTATTAAACACAGGGTTAAGAGATTCACATGGCGCAAAAAAAAGCAAAACAAGGTACTCACTGCACCTGGAGCTTTTACAAAAATTCGCAATATCTCGTAATGTCTTGACAATACAACAGTGGACCTTTTCAGATTTTCTAAACCCATATATTTAATACCCATCAGAAACAGAACATTTCAGGTTCTACTAAAACACAATCTTTTAACATAAATATAGTCGAATCATGGTACATGGTATATTTTTTGTTAGTTTTTTTTTGGGTAGTTCCACAATCTTTATTGAAACCAATCATCGAGCTATTTTTTACTCATTTCACTGAGGGTTTTAAAATCCCAAATTAGTAATGAACGTTCCTTTTTAATCACACTACCAGTCCATGAACGCCAGGAAAATCAAGGTACAGTGCATTGTAAAAAATAATAATTAAAAAAAGCAGGATGACTCAGCCAATCTGTTACTGATGGTACAATGCAACATGGCACATATAATATCCACACACTAGATTTTGGTCACCAAGACAATTCTGATTCATGGGTATATAGTATAACAGACATTTCTTTCTAACCTTAATCCTTACATACATTAAATTAAATCCTGTCGATGTGCAACAATGATCTACTGAAAATTGTAAAATAGAATTTTACTATGTTCATTATATTACATTAATATTAATTTTAAATGATAATCTAATCAGTATGAATTGTATACAGTATAATGCAATATTTCCTGTGCAGTATGACAGACTTCCAGTCAAAAGTTTGGACACATCTTCTAATTGCATGGTCTCTCCTGATTTGTATTTCTTTCTACATTTAAAACAATACTAAAGGCATTTAAAATCTGCAATAATCTCCTCTAAACAGTTGCTATTGAGATGCATCTGCTACTTCATAAGCTCTCATTCTGGCTGTTTGTTAATTGGTGTCTCTAAGAGGCTGGTGACTCTAAATGAACTTCTCTGCAGCAGCGGTAGGTTTTGGTGTTGCTTTCCTAGGATGATCTTCATGAGAGCCAGTTTCATCATAGTGCTTGATGGGTTTTGCGAATACACTCGACAATACTTTTGTTGCAAGAACTGTTCCAGAAAAGTTGACCTTCATGTCTTAACAACTATATAACAACTGACTGTTGTTGTTACTTAGTTACCTAATGCCATATGTTATTTCATACTTTTGAAAAAAAAAAATCGAGTATTGTTCTAAAATGTAGAAAATAAATACAAACTTGTGTCCAAACGTTCGACTGGTACTGTAGGCTGCCACAGTTATAATGATAACACAAAACTTGTTTTGCATCAAAACATTAAACAAGACACAACATACCTGCTGTGACGTGTACACCTGCCTACCCATACCCCAGTTAATGTGTACAATGTACTTCAGAAATGTGTACAGTGATGTGTGTAATGTGTGTGTCCAAAACTAGACATCAATATCTAGATGAGCATCAGTGCATGGATTGTACATCAGCACAGTTACTATGAATGGAGAAGCTGTGTTGTTTCTGAATAAACAATCTACTGTATAAAAGTTACATTCCTAAAATTATTTCCATAAAGCATTTTTAAATTCAAGGGTTTTGATCTACAAATGAAATTAAAATTTTATTTGTATTACGAATAGGTTTTGTCTAGATTTACTTGCACACTTGATAGTTAGGCTATAATCACTGCTGTATGCTCACAAAAGTAAGTGTGCATCAGCGTTAGGTAGGGCTGCACGATTCGATCAAAAAGTGACACTGCGATTATTTTGAAACATATTAAACTGTGATATTTAGGCAATTTATATCTCCAGTCAAGTGTGTTCATTACATTCTGAATCCCTCTTGGGCACCATATCCTTAACCATAAGCAAATTAACTTAACCTCAGTAATGCATGACAGCATCTGTAAATTTCTTGTCTCTCTTCAATTTTTTCTCATTCGGCTTTGATCATTTCAATTATTTATATCAGTATTTAATAATCGGTATTTTATATCAGTATCTGTAATAAACTGCAGACTTTTGCGATAAGATATTTCCACTGTAAAAATTACATAACTCCAAGACAATATCATACTGCATTTTATTTTTTTATGCGATTAATTGTGCATTACTTGCATTAGGCTTACATAAACATAATTACTGCAGTAGATCATTCATTGTGCTAAGGAAATGTACACATTTACATTAGCTAGATGAGAAAAAGTTCGGGAAAAACTTAAATGATCGCTGAACTCAACATTAGGACAAACGGTAAAGATTCATGTTAATTTTTCATGTTCATGAAATGGATGCAAACATCCTGCAGCATGATTAATAGCAAATGGTCAGTAACAACAGTTTCTCTTAAACACGCGTCATCAAAGCCACCTCTGGTTTACTTAGCATTAAGTGGTATTAGACAATGCCCGAAATACAGCACATTACTAACAGAAGCTGCTGTTTCATCAGAAACTTTTACGTGTTGTAAATCTCCGCTTACCTCAGGGTCCGCGAGCCTCTGTGAGAGACCCACGACAAACACGAGGTTCCTCTGCACCACGCGCACGCTGGCCAGGTGCTTCCGGTTCTCCGTTACCTTCTGCTTCTTCTCATTCTGCTTCTGCTTCTTCTCATTCTTTATCCTCTGGATCTCCTCTTGTGAGAGGGGCTTGTATACAGCCGGGTCCTCCGGGTATGGCTGAAGCGCATACAGTACACACACGGGACGATGAGTTAGACACTGTGGCGCACTTTTAATCTATGAAATCCCGCATAAAGGCTTGGACAAACAGAATAACGGCATCATCATCTAATCAGCAGTGTACAAATATACAAATCATTAACTACTGGAATTAAGTACTACATTAACCACTGGTCAAAAGAAATATTGCATCCTCCATTTGCACACTCTAGCACAAAGTGAATGACAATATTATTACCGCAGACAAGGTTAGGGGAAGAGACTGTTCAATGTGCCTTGCGCTTTCGCTTATACATTACTAAGACAGTTTTCACTTCAGCTTAAACTCTGACTGAGATGACTATTTGTGAACTGAAATGAAAATGAACTGTATAAACAGGGTCAAATCCTCAATAGCTTTCTACCACACTACATAACTACATTAGAAGTAATTATACTGCTTGTAAATATAATTGTGCAATAAAGTACATGTATGTAGGGAGCAGGAAGCCATTTGGGATTTGACCCACTCACTCAGGGTTGAAGAACACCGTTACCATAGAAACAGGCATAAATATGGTTGGCATTGTCATATTTGTTATGGGAAAAAAAAAATTGCATGCGCAGTATGAAATATATTCTATATACTTTTTCTATCATACATTTTACATTGCAGGGTCATGGAAAAAGTATTTGCTCCTTCCTGGTATTTTTATCTTTCACACTTATGTTTCGGCTCATCAAATATATTTTAATGTTACATATAAAGAACCCAAGGAAATACAAAGCATTTGCAGCTATATATGCAGTTTTTAAATGATGATTTCATTTATTAATGGAAAAATGCTGTCCAAACCTGCCTGGTCCTGTGTGAAAAAGTAAGTGCCCCCCTGCTAAATCTTGAACTAAATGCTAAATGAACTGTGATTAGCCCTTAGCGGCACGGATCTGTGCGCTCAACTCAGCACTGGTTAATGACCGATCTACAAAAACAACTGCTTATACGGTGCTTATTAGAAGAAGGCGGCTTTAGACATGAAACTGTGCATTTGTGTCTTCTGATAGGTTATGTAGAGCCAAAGCTATCACTGCTTTTAGAACAGGTGAATATTACTGCTATGGGAATATGAGAATATATAATAAAAAAAACTCTCAAAATACATGTATTATTATTATTATTATCATTATTAGTGGTAGTAGTAGTATTACCATTATTATTATTGGTTACAGAAACACCCTAAAACTACCACAAAAACACATGATCTTATTATGATCTTACCACAAAAACACCTAATCTTTGTTTTTTTAAATCTATTTTTGTGCTCTTTGAGCAAAAAAAAAAGAAAAGAAAAGTGTCACATATGCAGTCATGTTTGCATAATTGGTTAAAATGAATTAAAATTAAGTTCATCATATTGCCTAGGTTGTGCTGATGTCACTCCATATTGCACAATCCTGACCACATATATGTTAAAAAATTGCGGGAACACGGTAATGCAAAAAAAAAAAATTTCTGGTTTTTAAGGGCTATCTACATTTGGTTTGGAAAGCTAAAAGTTTATACAAAAGAGACAAGAGGGGGGCAAAACAAATTCTGCAGCACTGCATTTTATATTAACCCCTTAACTGACTATTTTTAACTGATTACTACTGAACAATGACGTAACCCTACAAAAAGAGTTAAGTTTGGAAGCATCATATATCTGACCTGCTGGAGGGTTGTGACCCTTTAGCCCTTTCAGTAAAGAGAAGCTTGGTCTTGGGTATGACTGGAAATAACTGCAAGGGAGTGCTGCCAAAATGGTCGCCTTTATGGTGGTCAGACTTTACCAAAAGGCTTCGCATGTCGCTATGGTTACCGCATGAGAGATGTTAGCGTTTGTCATCCGCTGAATTAATTGGAGTTGACTTGGACTCTAACTCATACAGGAAGTAGAGAAGGACAGAGAGAGAGGAGAAAGAGATTCCTCATCTGCCGTCTCTAAATCTGTAGGTTTGCTGGTATTTACATATTTACATTGACCAACTTACTGAATATCTCTAGGAATAGAATCTATCAGTAAATCCTGATGCCAGTAATCGTCTCAGGGTGAGTCTGGATAATCGTCACTGGTTTATCTCTAAACTATGAATTGAGAGCAGTTAAAACACACTATTCTATTGGTGAAGAAGTAAATCCCTAAACATCAGCAGCACCAGCAGTAGACCTGTACCTTTCTGCAGGCTGGGCAGAGACCGTTCTCGTCTGTGCGGATGCGATGCCAGCAGAAACGGCAGATCTGGTAGCCGCAGGTACATGGGAAGAAGTTGACGTCATCGATTTCCAAAGGCTCCATACACAGAGGGCACTCCATGGGGTCTTCCTTCAGTTCAGGGCTACGGGACATCTTATTGCACTGGTACCGAAGTGATCAAGGCAAAAGACACAGCAAAGCTGGAAGAAGGCAAGAGACGCAAGAGAGGAGAGATTTTAGACATGACACCGGAAAGATGATGAGCACTGAAGCAGGAACACACAGACTGTTTTTAATTGGAACTTCTTTAAATCATTACTGGTCGTCACCAGCTGTGATACACACCGACAACTAATAGTAACATGATCACAGTGGAAATTACACAAAACTCAATGTACTTTCCAAACAGGAATGAAGATATTTAGTCACTTAATCAGATTTCTCATATCATCATGATTAATATTACATCTAATCATCACTAATACAACCATTTTTATGTGAATACAAATCAGGGATGAGGTTATAGTGAATTCTATACAGTTCAGATAGCAAAGCTCTGAATATTACCTGATACTTAAACCTAATTTAACATTAAATTATTTTAGTAACTGTATCTTTTACCTATGAGCATGTATTGAGAATTATTTAAGGAGGGACAATAATGACAATGAGAACACAGAAACCAGACGATATTTATTAAAACTTTATAAATGACTAAGGTTTCTGATACAGGAAATTCTTCACAAGAGAGGTCACTCCGCTTCATTGATTCTTTGTAACATGACAAGCTGCATTTTTTTACCCAACAAGCACAAAACTACACTGCCCGGCCCAAAAAAAAAAAAAATCTCTTTAGATTTGATTACAGCACACAATGTGGTAGTCAGTTTATGTGTGAAAATTATTCCTCATGCTTCCAGAGCCACTCTTTCACAATTTGAGTCCTGGAATATGCCCATGCCATCAGAGGGGGGGGGGAAACTCCATAGATATAATAACCTGGTCAACTTCAGTACATTCAGCTGACTTCATTTTATTGCCAAATATTGTTGCTGAGTCTAGACCTGACCAACTGAATCATAACACTGGGTGGATACTGTGCATGATGGGTGCATCGCTTCATGCGGTTCCCTTCTTACCCTGAAATGCCCCTCACTCTGGTATAGGCTCAATCTGAACTCATCAGACCACATGACCTTTTTCCACTGTTTCAAAGTCCAATCTGTATGCTCCCTAGCAAAGTGAAGCCTTTCCTGATTAGTCTCACTAAAAAACATGTGGGTTTCTTATGGCCACAAAGCGGTTTAGTCCCAATCCGGTGAGCTCTCATCATATTGGGTGCTCATACTTCCACTAGTAAACATAGTTATAGTTTTTATTAATGGAATTTTACCATGCAACTTCAAGTGTTTAAGTGATCCCCATTTGTGATTTCTTTTATAACCACATTTCTTAAACAAAGTTGACGGCTCAGCTCCATCACTTGAGGTATTGATAATGCGGTGAAGGGTTCCTAACCCAGTTCCAGGAATTTGACCCCTCTGAAATGGTGACTTTTTTGACCAGGCAGTGTATAAAGAAGACAAATAAGGGAGTTCAGAAACAATCCAATAGAGACGATAGAGTCAAGCTAGAACCTGAGTAAGCTCACAAAAAAAATAATAAAATCACAGGCATTAAACTGATGTGTATCCAGTACTGAGTACCAACTGACTCAAGCCCTGGAAACGATTCGGAGTGGAGGTGACACATTTTCTGGTTTTCTGACGCTGACTTGCCGAGACAATACAGATCTTGCACTGGACACATAACATTATTTGTCCAGCTCTAAGAAATGTGTGATAAGCTCACCAAAACTAGCTCAGTTATAATATACATGTCTGTATCAGATCAGTTAAAGTTTGGAAAAGCTGTCACAGAGTAACATCAGCTGGATCATTTTTACATGTTTGTCAGAAAGTCTAGATTTATTTCTGATATCAGCAGGATTTCTGTTACGATGCGTTTGTTTTACAGTTATGGAAGGAGATTTGGGTGTCGGTTCGTCGTAATGGTCAGGTTTATATCATGGAGAAGACTCCAGAACAGGGGACTTTGCATTTCGAGGTTTCCCAGTATCACGGCAAGCTGCAGGTTGTCTTGCAAAACCTCTTATTAACTTCAAGAGACGTTAAAAAGAGAAGCGCTGCCTGTAAGTAAGAATACAAACCCGTCCAGTACAACATTCAACCATATTCTTTCATGAATACAAAAAACAAAAACTAGATAGTTGGCACTAACTTCTGCGGCGGAAAAAGAATTCAAAAACTGCTGTTTTTATGTGGAAAATAAATCACTACGGTGGCGTAATGGTTAGCACTGTTGTCTTGCCCCTCCAGGGTTCAGGTTTGATTCCTGTCTATGCGCATGCAGTTTGAATATTCCCCCATGCTTGGTGGGTTTCCTCCGGGTACTCTGGTTTCCTCCCACATTGCACTTCACAGACATGCAGATTAGGCTAACTGGAGCTGCCAAATTGCCCAAAGTGTGTAAATAAGCATGTAAGTGTGTGTATGTGTGTGCCCTGCGATTGATTGGCACCCCATTCATTCAGGGTTCTCCTGGGATAGGCTCCATCACCCCCGCGACCCTGTATACAGGATATAGCAGTATAGACGATGAGTGAGCGAGCGAATGAGTAATCCGCTCAGGGGTGAGGGGGAAAAAGGTATCCGTGCTTTTTGTCAGTGCCACATCACACCATGCTGTTGTTGATTACTTTCCTGTAAAGGTAAGCACTCAGATGTTTATCCCTTACACACGACCAGTTATTTAAAGGACAACTCAGCATTATATTGTGTTTTATGTAGTTGAACCCTTTAAAAGCTAGTGTTATAGAGAGGTCTGTCACGTCTGTGAGTGTAACTCGTGTCTCAGGGTGATGTGTTTCGGCGGTAACAGATTTCAGAGTGACACCGGTCAGGTGCTTCCACAGCTGGGACACAGCTCGAAGTGACGAGGGGCAAAATCCAAAAACACACCATATATAAACCTCCTCCGTACATTCAGACACAAACACGATGGGATATGCATCTTTACGGCTAATTTAAGATAAGTGACAATATGAAAGTCACAGTTTTCCCGAGATATCCGTGTGTTTTTGAGCGGCTGAGTGTGTTAGAGTCTGCGGCCTACACCGGCCCGAAGCCTGCGCCTCTCCCACTGCTCAGCCCGGCTCTGGTCACAGGGACGCCCGGTGTCAACCTTTGACTTTTCCCCTGTACTCCCAATTCGGCTTCGAGGTCCTACCACCAGGTGTGCGGTGTATAAATATCAGAATAAGTCTTTAAAAAAAACATCACCTTTTTTAACACAGCTGTGGTGAGAACATTCACGGTAGTTTTTGGATACTCACTTTAGCTGGGATTCCTCTCCGTGGATATTTTTGTAAATTTCTTTCTTGTACAAATATCTAAGCGGAAATGGTTTTCCCAAAACAGCTCGGGTTCCTCGACTCTCCTGTCTGCCTCCGTTCCGGTTTTTTAAGTGTTGGCTTTGATATTTAGTCTAGTCTAACTATTTCTTTAGGCAGCACCGTCTTACTACCATCTTACATTAAAATGAGGAGGAGGGAATACTGTATCCGCTCACCGCGCACTGTGTTTGCGCACACAAGTGCGAAATGCATTGTGGGGGATGGAGTTCTTTATTGTTAGCGAAATGCTATACAAAACTATACAGTAGTTATTTAAATCAATGACACGGGGCTCGAGTTATGAACTGAGCGTCATGTGTATTCAAGTATTTTCTTCTTCTTTATTTGCCCTAATAGTTGGTCTAACTTCTTATAGTTAAACTATTTATTTATTTCTTGCTTGTTTTTCCATTTCTCTCTTATTTCTTGTCAATTGTTTTAAAAAAATTTAAGGTCACAGGCGGTCGTATAAGCATTTCACTACATATTGTACTGTGTATGACTGTGTATGTGACAAATAAAAT
>JAQMYL010000002.1:24773915-24795564 GCA_030014365.1 Clarias pachynema | reverse complement strand
TATGGACATAAATGCTGTTCTCAGAGGGTCTTCTGGATTCTCAAAATTAATATTAAAGTCTCCAGCAATTAACGCTTTGTCTACAGAAACGACTAAGTTTAAGAGGAAATCTGCAAATTTACAGAGAAATTCAGAATACGGCCCTGCAGGTCTGTAAATGATGATTAGTGGGATCGACTGAGCTGACCTAATATTTGTAGCTACACTTTTTATGTTACTATAGAGAAGTTCAAATGCATTAAATTTAAGTCCGTGTTTTCGTACGATAGTCATTTAAAGCTACATACTCGTTCTCTTTAATTCAGGTTTCTGTTAAACACAATATATCAAATTCCTGATCTGTGATAATTTGATTGACAATAACTGCTTTAGATGCGATAGATCTCATATTTAACAGTCCTAGCTTCAGATCAGAGGTGCTGGCTGTGTATTCAGTGTGTTTTGAATTTTTGGTCCCTATATTAATTAAATTACTAAAACAGACTTTCTGAGTCTTTCTACATTTTTGCTTAGCTTGGGGAATAGACACAGTTTCAATATGCAGACGGTTGGTTTCGCTTGTCTGTCTGCTCTATGGCCTGGGCTCTGGATTGTCACCAATTAACTAGGCCTCTTCTGAAACTATGTGCTATCCTACAAGGCCAATTTTGCCCTCAAAGGTCTTCCAATTACTGTATCTATGAAGCCCACATTATTTTCGGAGCACCACCTGGACATCCAGCGGTTCAGCGACCATAACCTGCTGTAAGCTACTGTATGTCGCCACGTCTCATTGGGATGGGACCAGAGCATACTACTTCATCAGACATCGCCTTCAATAGTTTAAACACCTCTGTAAAGTTACACTTACTAACCTCTAACTGACGAAGGCGTATATCATTAGCTCCAGCATGTATCACTATGTCCGGTGCTCTGGCTCTCAGGATACACCTAACCACTGCCGCTGGCGCCTCTAAAGGCCTGGCTAATCTCACCAGCATACACACGGACATAACGGAAGCCCGGTTATTTTCCAGAATTTACAAGGAGATCATTCAATTTAAAAACACTGGTGAAAAGGACTATTAAATATTGACATGTATTGGATTTACACTCATGTTATGAGAACACTCATGTTATGTAGTTATGAGATTTGATCTTATCTGCTTGAATGTTTGTAGAACAGTCAAATTATGCATGGTTGTGCTTGTTTTAAAACATTCATGATGATTTTATGTGCATTCTGAATTTGTGTTTAAAATTCCAAAGATGCCACAAGTGTGTGTGTGTGTGTGAGAGAGAGAGAGAGAGAGAGAGAGAGAGAGAGGAATGAGCTTTAGAGCCCCATACGAATACCGTCCTGAATGGTAGAGTCAAAGATGAAGGACATGCGTCAGTGCTAATGCACACACGTGGAAGCGACACATGCGTAACAGGAATACATCAACAGCTCTATTTTGGGTAGCCATTCACAAGAGAGCATTCGAACCATAAATATATCATCCAAAAATCATAAAATGCCTTTTCTTCTCCGGGCTCAACACACAGCTCATTCTCCCTCTTTCTCATCCAGGTCAAGGTAGGTTTGGATCATGATTTGTCTAATAAGATTTTTTTGTCAAGGAATATTAGTTACCTAACACTATTAGAATAACCTAATGCCCCTTAGATAGAAAAGTACTAACTTTGTATTGTTCCTTCCTTGCTGCTGGGACGATTTACTTTCTGAGAGAGCGAGTATATGAATACTTCAGTTTGCGTATATGTGTATGTGTACAGTATGGGATGTGTACTAAGTATTATACAGTGTGCATAATTGGACCTTGAGGACCACTGAAAGGTTTACCATAAACATGTTACTATCAAAACATCATTATTCAAGCTACAACTCATGTTACATACTGAAAGATTTCCTGCATACTGAAGATTTAAAACAACAACCCATCCAAATAACATGAGAAAAAGTACAGTTTCTTTATTGCAAAGATCCTATGTACAGTATATGGGGAATTGTAAAGTGTACATGAGAACTGAAGAGTCTGCCTGTTGAGATTCATTTAGAGGGGAAAGTGTGGTATGAAATATCTTCTGTGCTTGACAACAATCCTGAATACAGGAATGTAACTGTTGACCCAATTTGCCCCAGATGACGAGATGCCAAATGCACTATTGCACAAACTGCGCTTTAGACTGTCCAGGACCTCTGTTAATCGAGGGTAAACGGTTAACATGGCTGAAACTATAAATCCACAATTATGTTGTTTTTATCTAATAAAACTGCTTGGATAATACAGTACCGCAAGCTAAATATTAAAGCCTTCGAAAAAGATCTTGTGCTTGATTGACAATAAAATGTTCTGTTTAGTTTGTGCGATGTCTTTGTTACATACAAGTGATGTGTTTGTGGTGCACGATCAAACTTTTCTTATCCTAAATACCTCTTTAACCAAGTTTCCAAATGGTTCAGTAGTACTGAGAACATCATAAATTAAAAAAGAAATAAAAAAGACATTTGCGCATCTGGCAACTCCATCGAGCAAGAAACATAGCGTTAATTTGAACGTGTTGTCGTAGACAATGATTAGCTGATTAGCTGAATTTGTCGCTGTTTCCCCAAAGTTTATGTGTAGCTAATCAAGAGTAACTCGTGTTTCTCCAGCCCTGTTGGACATCCAAAACTTTGTGCACTGAACTGGCTTGTGCGCCATATCCAAATGTATTCATGAGTTTTCCCGGCTCTTAACACATCCTTATCAACTAACTAACTAGGTAATTAATACAATGAGCATTAAAGTGCAGTTCACAAGGACTAGGTTTGCAAGTACTGTACACACACAGCATATCGTTCAGTCTGAATGCTTGACCTCAGCCCCACTTCTGCTGTGAACAAATGTCAAAGGAAGACCTTGAGGGGTCACCTTTATCAGCTCCTTTATAAGCTCCGATTTTATCCGCTGGTATAATACCCTGTCAAACAGTGGCTTAAAGGTTGGCATACTGTAGGCACTATTTCTTGAAGAAACAAAAAGTTGGATGTTCTTGAAAAAAAAAAAAACAAGTAAAATGGAGTTTGCAAGGACAAGAAGAAAAACAGGCTCCTCTCACGTGGTTGCTTCTATAAAGATTTTAATCCTGGTAGCCAAGATTTTATAGTAGGCCTGGATGCCATCCCACAGCTTCAAGGCTACAGCTGCTATTGTATCTGTGAGAAAGGAAGGAACCGTACCAAGGCTGATATTCAGCCAGACAAGAACACTCATAGCACACTGTGTCCTCCATTTAACAGCTGCAATATAACTTGAACAAATACACAGAACTTGGAAGCCATGGAAAAGACATGAGCGTTAGGAATCTTTTTCACAGCCAAATTGGCCACCATAATCAAACTACTCCAAAACCAAGGCTAAAGAAATATTAGAGTGTTTTTACTGTGTTTATTTAGCATCAGTAACACTGTGCTTTCTTTTTCTTAAAGGGCACCAAGAGAACTATGTCGGAGGGGTAATGTGACAACCTGTTTCTGATTATTCAATTAAATTTCATTTGTGTCGCACTTTTAACAAAGGACAGTTGCAAAGTAGCTTTACAGAAATAAACAACCATAATGATGAATATTAATGAAAGAAATATTTATTCAATTAATCAACATTTGCTCTTATTTTTATTCCTTTCTGCATAACAACACAGACCGGTAGGTTGAACCATGAAGTCTTCTACCTGACGTTTGTTTCACATTACAGTTCAAAATGTTAAAGATCACAAATCTTTAAAAATCACCTGTGGCCCCTTGAAAGCCCATAAAAATGTTTTTCTTATAGTTATATACTATACATTTTGTATTAACGTAATTGTATGTCATCAGTGATTTATGGTAGTTACTTAAAACTATACCACAGGATAGCAACACCGGGTAATAAGCTGAGAATTTAATGAATGTTGTAATTCACTTTGTTTGCTTATAGAAAAAGAACAAGATCTCAGCCACACGCCGGCTTCTCCTAAAAGTGAGTGATATATTATGTCATGAATACGACATGATGGGGAGTGCATTCTGCTGTAGGAAAATAATTAAAATGAAGTACATTTATATTTACAGTGGAAAAGAAATGCAATAATGTATTATTATTAGTTGGCACTATAGTCAGAGCTGCTGTCATCAGCACTTGTTAATGCCTTGTCAATATTGGCCTTGCTATTATCCTAAGCACAAGGTTGAATTTCTTTTGGGGTTTCTGATATTATTAACACCGGTTCACAAATATACACACGAAAACATTGAGTATTTCAGTGGTGAGGAAAGGCCTGAAATGTCCTTTAAATTGCCAAGCCCTATGCCTCTCTACTGTGTGTTAATGATGATGATTGATCATAAATGGTGCCAACATAAAAAGAATTAGTTTGACAGCACTCACTGGTCTGACAAACACACAGTACAGTGGGAAATTCCAAGGAGTTTAGTGCGGATCTGAGAAAGAGACACAAGTAGAGTCACACAAACAAGTGCACGTAAGTGCAATTTATTGGGAGGTGAAGGAAATTCGACAATGTCTGGAAGGAGACTAAATCTGTCATTCTTAGCTGGGAGGAAATTGGTTCAGATGGTTAAAAAAAAAAAAAAATACAGAAAGTAGCTGGAACACCAACGTCACTGTCTACTAACATTAAAGAAAGAAGGCCCTGCTCCAAAATCGAGTTTCAAGCTTGACTAAAGTTTTCTGCTGACAGCATAGACAAAGCTCATCATGTTAGGATGAGCAACAGTAAGGCCTTCAACCCCAAGCACACTGTATCAAGTGACCATGGTGGTAGAGGCATGGTGACTGGGGCTGTTTTGCTTGAACTGGTGCGTAGCACAAAGTGGATGGAATAATGCAGAAGGACTATCATTGAAATCAGTATAACCCTAAATAATAAGCTAGATAGTTGGAACTTGAACAAAACACACATGAAAGCCTCAACCGCAAATATTAATATTTCAAAGTGAATATTTGGAATTGTGGTTAAAATTCTAAATTTAGTTCAACACTATCAATTTTGCCAAGAAGAGTGGACGAGAATCTTCCAGAAACGTGTTGATGGCTATCACACGTGTCTCCTGAAGGTGAAATTAAGGGACGCTGATTTCAGAAAACCCAAAATAAATCAAGGCATGTGCACCAGATTCTTGGGGGTTTTCTTTAATTAACTATCCACATTATACAGCCGTTCTGCCCCAACAAAAGTTCATAAAAACTATTCAAGACTCACTACAGTATTTACACAACATTCATGTTTATAAGTGTATGAAAACCTCTGATTGTAGCTGTATATATTCTGACCAATCAAAGTTGAGAATTCAACGATCCTGTGATGTAAACCAAGAGATTACACTCTGCATCTCACTGTTAAAATCCTTCCAACAGGGCAAGCTGCTGAAGAAGGCAGCGTCTATGCTTATAGCTGAGAAAGAGCAGAGCAAGCGGGAGAGAGAGAGTGCCCTGAATGAGAGATTACCTCCACTCAAAGTCTCTGGACTGTCTGCACAAGACCTGCAGGTAGACACAATCTATCACAGTACTGCCAGGAGTGTATGAGTTAGAGCTTTGCAAAGATGCTGACAGTTAATGATTTCACAAAAACGTCCTCCTAGGAGCTCTGCAAAGAACTCCATCGCAAGATAGACACCGTCGATGATGCACGATATGACCTTGAAGTTAAAGCATCCAAAAACGAAAAGGAGGTAGGAGGTCGTGTTCACTTTTCAATGCTGATAAAAGTTTTCTAAAATGACTAACTCTTCCTGTCTTTCAAAGATATAATGCAGCAATATGTTTTGGTTTTAGCATCAATAACAGAATATGTGATTTAAAGTGGTTTGTTTTAGACTTGTGTGAAACCACTGTTTGTAAGAAATACACCCAGACTGGTATAAAGAACTAAGGCTGGGACTGATTTCTTTTTAGTCCAGACTGTAGATTCATAAAGCAGCTGAGTGTAAAACACTCCCAACTCTAAATTTGATCTACTTGACTTGAGTTGACTTGACTCATTTGGACTGATATTTTTTACGACACATGTGACACATGCGGTTTATACTTATGAATGTAATGAATGTGTACAGGGTGCGTTATGCTGAGAAAAATCATCTATCAACATACAGTATTTAAATTAAGGGCAGAAATTCCATTTAAACAAAAATAAATAATGGTAAAATGGTAAGTTTGGTTAAACAAATGAAATAAAATTAGGTATATTACAAACTTAATTTATTTTTAGTAAAATAGATATCATATCAATATGAAAAAGCGATACGAGGCTAGAAACACTTTTCGAATGTGCTTAGGCCCTCATACCTATAAAGAAATCTATTAAAAAAATAATAAATACACATTATTCAATTAATGACACATTAAATGACACAAAAAGCAAAGCCATTAAAGCTGTATGTTCTTTTTAGGTTGAGCCATTTTTTTTTTATTTGAACAAAATATATACATCTTTTCTTGAAATATGGCATGAACCTATAGGACAGGGGTAAAGGCATTGAACCATGGATCAGAAGGTCCCAGGTTCAAACCCCACTGACAAGTTGCCACTGCTTTAGCAAGGGCCTTAACCCTCAACTGCTCAGATGTTCAATGAAATAAAAATGTAAGTCACTCTGGATAGGGAGTATGCCGTAATGTGCATCTAAACCTTGTATAGCAATGCACACTTGAAACACTTTTAAAGATACAAATATTGTGTCTTATCTGCCTTTAAGTGTAGGTGTGGATTTGTATTAGTTTTTTTTAAAATTGTTTTTAATGTTAAATCATTGATGAGATCCATCATCTCATCATCATTCCATCATCTCATCATCATCACCCCATCATCTCACAGGGTAATGGACTACTTGATTTCAATATAATACTATGAATTATATTATTATTATATATATAAAAAACACATTCCAAATCCCAAGGATCCAATCATGGGTCCAAGGTCACATTCCTCACTTTTGTAACTACAGTATGAACTGTTCCTTATTACAGTCCCTGCAATTACTTAATAATAAAATAGCTATTGGAAATTAATTGGGTAAATCTGAAGATCTTCAGTAACACAAATGCTGTATTGCCGTAGATCCAATCGCTGACACAGAAGATTTGTGAGATAAAGGGCACTATGAACAGAACCAAACTGAAGAGGGTGAAGAAATCTGCTGACGATGTCCTGGGTGCCCTGACTGAATCCAAAATGTCTTCGAAAGCAGATTTTAAAGCCAACCTGAAGACAGTCAAAAAAGAGGAGGAAAAGGTAAGCTTTAAGATAAAACTACATGAGGAGATCTGGCTTATTAATGAGTCAGTATCATGAACATGGTGTTTAAGTGAGCTTTTCTCATGGCGAGTCTCCTTCCAACAGAAAGAAGAGGTGACTGACTGGCGTAAGAATGTGGAGGCCATGTCTGGAATGGAAGGCAGGAAGAAGATTTTTAATGCTGGTCAATAAATTTTTTTATAGATACAGAAGGGTCCTCTGTAAACGTATTAGAATAGCTGAGTGTTTCATTTTGTGCAATATTGTCTCACAGTTCACTGCAGTTTTATACCAAATTGATGTCATACTCAAGAACAAGGTGGTCTATGATGAGAAGACATCTTTATGGAAACTGAAGGAAATCTGTGCATATTCAATTTTATTGTATAGTTCTTTGTGATGTGACTTTTCATATGTTTTTTATTGTAAAAGATGTTGGCCCTTGTGTCAAACTGATTGTTGTCAGCATAAATATGTCCTATATACATTTACTTCTTTCTGTTTGCAATGAAATACACTGTGTGCAGTGATCTGTGCGAAAGCTGAAATGAATCTGATTAGACATGGATGAACTGTATGTAACCCTTCGTGGTGTTGTGTTATGATAGCATTGTAAAAAGGCAGATTTTGCAGACCTTTCTAGTCACTTGCGAATACAACTCACAGTGTAATGGCATTCCACAATTAAATATCACGTAATGTATTAATAAAAATGGTGTGTGGATTTTTTTTTTCACCAGTGCTCTCATTTGAAAAAAATGTCAGAAATATGAAATTATCTGAACAACTTAATTGCAATTAACGCCATGGAATTGACTGAATGGCAATTCATACAAAAATAAATGTTGTCAGTTTACATGTTTTGATGGAACTGATGAATAATTGGGCAGAACATCCATTAGCAAAAATTAGCATTTGTAGCTAGCTGTATAGTAAAATTAGCCTGAGCTGGGACTGTTACTCACAAATCAGTAGATGTCTAATGGTATCAGAGTAAAATTGACTGTATCTTTTTACCTTATTTGGTGAAGTGTAACTCTAAATAATATTTAGTTTTCTCATCAATGGCACACGAGATTTGCTTCAGAACTCAATTCTGAGCTTTGATCTAATTACACTTTAGTTAATGTTTCCTTGATTATTCACAACACTGTTTGTCTGATGGTTTCATGTCTATCAAACAGAGTGATGCCGCAGCATTTGAAGTCGGTACCATAACTTTTGGAACAAAGATCCTTTTTTTTTGGCATTTGGCTTCTCTACACCAATGCAATGGATTTGAAATGAAACACTCAAAATGTGTGTGAAGTCAAGACTTTCAGCTTTAATTCAAGGGGTTTGACAAAACCGTGGCATATTTAATTACAGCTGACTACATATTCTGCAAGTACAGCTGATTTTCATACACACGCCATTTTTGTGGGATCATAAAAAATGGAACAAATGGCTGACAAGCAGTTGTTCCCTCATTACTCCATTACTAATCAAACAGATAACAGTCCTGGAGGTGGCGGTTTTGAGTATAATATTTGCATTTGGTTTGGTTCACTTGAACTCTTAACATAAGGTCCAATGCGGTTTCTATGCAAGTGGCCATCATTTGGCTAAAAAAACGTTAAAGAACAACACTGGAAGTGACCAATACAACAGATTGGAACATTCTTAAAAAGAAGGATTAAGTGGCAAGCGACTAAAGTGGATGACTGCAGAATCTTGTCCATGGTGAAGAAGAACCCTTTCACAGCATCTAGACAAGTCAGGAACATTCTTGAGGTAGGCATGTCATTGTCATTGTCATGTTCCAAAACAGGCCAAATGCCAGAACACTTATTTTTGTTCCAAAATTTATGGTCCTGATTGTAAGTCCTTTCGTCAAACCAGATCTGTAATTTCTCTCATAATGACATCAATTTCTAAAATTTAGCAACACCATCAACACCATTGTGCTCAACATCTCGTAGATCACTAACAATCCGAATCTCTGCTCTAACGGCATCTTATAATTGTACTGCGCTCTGGAACTTTGAGTCTGGCATTTGCTTTTCTCATAAATATGACATTGAATGTTTCTGGAAATGGTGAAGAGCTGGAGAAGCTCATGCTCTTTTTAGAAGCTAACTGACAGAAACTAAAAACGCAATGTCCACCTGTGAAATAAGCAAACAAGGTGATCACTAAACACTACATTAAGTAATAAATTAACAACAGAAACATTAAAACATTCAAATATTTCAACATTTCATGTGTTTAGGTGAATTTCATTTTTAGCTGTCGTGTGTACGTCAATTGTGTATGTAAGACAAGTGAACCAAATGGACAAAAGTGTGCTCTGATGAAACAGTGTGCATTTCCATGTCTGAAACCTTATGACGGACAGAATTATTTTAGAATGCACCAAAGCTCAACAGACTCACGCAGTCAGATTAAGGCCAATGCAACATAAGAACATTGCACAACTTTATATTTGAACCAGTAACACAGGGACAAGATCTGCTGCCAGGTCGATAATGAGATCATACTGTAGCACATAGTCATGTTAAGTAAAGGGGCCTGTTGCATTTGTCCAAATGTTATCAGTGGACATAAGGACTAAAAATAAGTCAGCGACAAAGGCTGGGTGATAATTCTTGACACCTCTGTCATGGACACGCTCCATATAGAGAGCTCACATTACAGTAAGACAAAGCTTCCACCTGCTTCCAAACGTCTACATAAAACCAGTGATTTATGCTGTTGAGATCCCGGATAAGCCACTTGTCCATGGTGCTTGGACATAATCACATTCATACAATTCTGAATAATTAGTCTCATTTTACCGTGGAACTATTTAATACGTTTAAGCACAAACAAGCGAAAATCCAAAATGTATTGCATATCCACTGTAATCCTGTTACTGTAGGCAGTTTACAGAGTTAAACAACACCTTAACAGCTCTTTGGATTAGTCTTTGACCCAAACCAAACCAAAACTTCTTCACCCACAGTATATAATATTAGTGTCTCACTCTTTGGCATTAAATGTCCCTCATGGAATTCAGGGTCATCTCTTGTCACCAACAGGTGGCACCCAAACTCCAAACATCACATCTCTGCTCCTGCATGCCCCAAGTCTAATAAAAATTGTTTTATTACACCACTTAACTTGTGAATTGTGTTTCTTCAGCTATGCAGAATGACCAGTAGAATGGCCAAAGCAAAGGCGTCTATTTTTGAGAGACGCATAGGTGGTAGAAACTATAAACGTGAAAGATTTCACTCTATCCACCTCCAGACGGATTTGTGCTCTAGCTTGACATTTCTGCCTCAAAAAAGGTACGTCTTGTTTCAGTCTTTATCAGAGTGTAATATGTCAGTCTTGCATGCCTGACACTAAATGACATGTGCTTTGAGTAATTCTCGAGAGTGCTGTGCCGAGGGTATTCGTAAAGGCTTGTTCGGTGTTACACTGCTGGATGAGTGAGGTCCACACTTATTCAGATGCCTCTGAAATTGGTTGCGGTCCAGGCCGATTTTCAGCTATGCTGAAACTCTCGAGTGCTATGTGAAGTAGACTTTCCACTGAAGACAAATGATAATGCCACAGTGTTTCAAAACTCAAAAGACAGTAACAATAATTCAAGCAGGTATAATTTCTGTATAATTTCACATATCCTTAGAGGTGTTTCATCATAATATTGCTTTTTTCACATACATGTGAAATCTATAGAAATGAAAAAAGCTAATCATTTTGGTAATGATTTTCATCTTTAATGTGGCATATTTTGTAAGAATGAAAAAAAAAAACATGAATTTTCAATGTAATTTCAGGTGAATTGAACAGTGAGCTACTACACTACACAATAGCACAGACATGCAATAAAGGGTTGGCTTGGAGATAAATGCAACCTGCATGCAATATTAGTACAGCTGAAGGAATAAAAAAAAAAAGTTTTTTGAATGATTTTGCATCATGTCTTTTTAAATGGCAATAAATACATTTAAAGATGAGATCTTTTTTTGTTCAAAAACAGGACCCACGGAGAAATGGCTGAAGCGTAAGTGATGCTACTAATGAAATAAACATGAACTTGACAATATGACAGTTCTATAAATATTGCTTTGACTTTAATTAATGTCGTGCTAACTTTTTCTTTCTTTTTCTCAAACAGACCGGTGAGTTTTACAAATAAGAATGAATAGATAATAGAACCGTACTGTATAACACCAAGCTCAGAAAATTTATGTAGTGTGTTGAATGTACAGTAACATACTGCTCATCATGCATGTACTTAAGGGTTCATAGTTACTTTTTATTGTCTTAATTCTGCCTTAAATCCACCCCATCTCAGCCTAATCAGAAAGAAAAAAATGCCATGGCTCCTAAAAAAGTAAAAATTGGACATAGGAGAGCTACTTTAGCTGAAAAAAACATGATCAGCTGAAAAACTCATGAGAGCTCATAAACAGAAAAACAGTTTAAGCAGAGTTTCAGGAGTTTCTAAAGTTATAACTTAGATATACAGCATATAAATGAGCATGTGGGCAAAGCTACATGTTAAAATGCTAAAACCAACAGCAGCCCAATTGATCTCTCCTGACCACTGTAGATTCCGGGGTTGTACTAGGAGTAGGAGGTGGGTTTAAAGAAAATTTAAAGAAATTTATATTTTTCAATGTTTCATTGAACACCTACTTATGCACCAATCTTCACAAATACTCCTTTTCTTTACATGTTTAAACAAACATGGAAAATGATGTGCAAAGCAATTGTAACATTTCCACTCAATATCATATTGAAGATGTATTTTATCTACCCCTCAGAGAAAGTCCAAAATTTCCTCCGGACGTCGACTAGTGTTGAAGGTGAGAAGAAATAATTACACACCAAATCAGTTTACACTTAATAGTTTTTACTGAGTCTGTTTCCTCTTATAGATCAAGATGTTAAGCACAGCTCTGGAAATGCTCATAGTGGAGAAGGAAGAAAACAAGAAAGAAAAAGAGATGACATTGAGGGAGAGGGTTCCACCTCTAAAGCTCTCAGGCTTGTCTGTGCAGGAACTACAGGTAAATACTGTAAAACTGTATACAGCCATCTTAAATCTCCACATTTTATCATCTCATTTGAAATTTTTTTTTTCTTAAGTTTTTTCCCCCTTTTCTCATTCAGGATCTTTGCAGGGATCTACATCATAAGATTGATGTAACTGATGAGGAGCACTACGACTCTGAAGTTAAGGTGTCCAAAAATGACAAAGAGGTATTGAAAAGTAATGATGAGAGCTCACCAGGGGCTTTTTAAACCATTATTTTTCTTGCATTTTAGCTGTTTTTTTTTGTTGTTTTTTTAAAGCCCTAAAAGCTAAGTAAAAAAAAAAAAAAAACTGGCCCCAATTTAGCATGTTGCAGGATAGCAGTGCACAGTCCCAATCCTGTTGATGTAATTTGAAATAAAAGGATAATAACAATGCAAAGTGTATTTCCTGTGACAGATAGAGGAAATGACCAGAAAGATCATCGAGTTGAGGGGTAAGATGAAGAGGCCCGTGCTGAAGAGAGTGAGGATCTCAGCCGAGGCTATGCTCAGTGTCCTCCTGGGTGCCAAACACAAAGAGTCCTTCGACTTCAAAGCCAATCTGAAAACTGTGAAGAAGGAGGAGGAGAAGGTAAGACCAATTATCTGTCACGTCTGTCACTCTAGGCTGCATCTGACAAAACTGCATCAACATTGAATTGGGATTGCGGGGTTGATGCAGGGATGAACCAGTGATGAAGAAGGAGTTCTGCAGGGTTAATAAAGGGATAAAGCAGGGCTTATGCAGGGTGGCATCAGTACTAATTTAAACCAATATTATGAGGATGCTACATTTTCTACAAGAGGTCCACGAGACGGGATTCACAATTTGGCATGCCATATGTACAAAGATTTTATACAGGGTCCCGGGGAGCCTGTAGCCTATTCCAGGAGACTTAGGGCACTAGGTGGAGTACACCCTGGACAGGGTGCCAAGCCATCGCAGGGTACACAATACACACACTCACACACTCTTATCGTTGTCTATACCGCTTTATCCTGTATTAAGCGTCGTGGGGGCCTGGAGCTTATCCCAGGAGACTTAGGGCACAAGGTGGGGTACACCCTGGACAGGGTGCCAAGCCATCGCAGGACACATAGATACACACACTACGGGCCTGATCTGAATGTCTTTGGACTATGGGAGGAAACCAGAGTACCTGGAGGAGAATCACCAAGCATTGGGAGAATATGCAAACTCCATGCACACAGAGGCAAAATCGAACCCGGCCGGGAATCTAACCCAGACCCTGAAGGTGCAAGGTAACAGTGCTAACCATTAAGCCACAGTGCCACCCTGTCTGAAACTGAGTTTATTTAATTCCTTACCTATTAAAATGTAAACAATCCAAAAATGTCTGTATCCGATACTTAGATTGGAGGTTAGACCTGAAAACCCTAAAGTGACCCCATGACTTTAACACTGACTTAACGCCCTGTAAATAAAAGACATTCTAACACAGTGCTAAGGCAGTGATAATACTAGGCTAAGGCAGTGTTAATACAGCCCAAGGAGTGTGAAAAATCAGTTCAGGAAAAAGTCAGGAGTGGACATGAACGCATTGTGAACCCCTAGAAAATTGGAATTAATACAGGATCAAAATTCTACACGCTGAGTCGAAAAAATATAAATACACCTAATATTTGGTTACATTTCTCTTAGAAAATTTCTACTTTAGCAGACACTTTTGGTAGCTTCTTGCTGAAGCTTCTAGCTGAATTTAGGTTGGAACAACATAAACAACCCAACCAACCAACCAACCAACCAACCAACCAACAAAAATGCAATTGTTACCATGATTAACTGTTTAATTAAATATTTGATTCTATTCTATTTTACTTATATTTACTGTTATTTTTCTTTAAATTTTAATTTCTTTAATTTATTTTTTCCTGTAAAATATAATTTCCCTCTGGGATTAATAAAGTTCTTTGAATCTTAAATCTTGAATCTTTACACATAGACGACATGAATGCAACTGTCAACCTCTGACCATAGGAAATAAAACAAAACATCACAAAAAATCTTAGACCCTCCGGGATTTTTCTCACTTTACTGCTTTGGCCATAACAGAAAGAGGAGGTGACGGACTGGCGTAAGAACGTGGAGGCCATGTCTGGTATGGAGGGCAGGAAGAAGCTGTTCGATGCAGGTCAATAAAAGGTAAATACGGCTTACGCTCAGATGTGAGAGCCTTTGATAGGCATGTCTTAGGAAATCATAAGACATAATAATAAATAAATAATAATAATAAATACAAGAATCGCATTTGTGCCTTTTAATTTATTCCATTGTAAAGTTTCACTTTGCGTACTGTTAATTTTTTGATAAATTATCTTAATCTCTGCACCTTTTCAGGTCTCTGACGCACCCCATACTCGGTGACAGCTACTGTACTGACTGAGAGCTACATGAAGATGATGATGCTGAAAATTAGAGTTTGAAGAACTTAAGTACTGAATTCTACTGTGATGTGAAATAACATTATATGATTTTTTTTTTTTTTTTTTTTACTTTATTATACATAAGGCAATGAGATTTAGAATTGTTTATGGTTGCATATACTATACATATTTTGTATGTATGAAATTGTACAGTATATATATAGACATATTAAAAGTATAAAGTCACATGTGGGTGATGCTATAGCATCTGATGTACATTTTGAAATTTACACACTGCAGTTCCTGTTCCAACCTACTGATGGTGGCCTAAACCCACTGAGTAAATCCAGCAGCACGTTTGAGTCTGAAGTCTATTAATGTTTTTTTTTTAAGATGCTTAAACTGAAGTAACTGAACAGTTTGGTTATTTAATTTTGCAAGAAATGATATCTACTATAATATTAAACTTACTGTTCTATATACCAAAGTGAAATAACCTTGGGATTCAAATCTCCTGCTTTTACAATGGTCCATTGCTTTTGATTTACTCTTTAATATCTTTAGTTTTTAAAACACTTTAGTTTTTTGCTGTAATACCCACACTGTGTATGAGCATCTTTGTCCTGATCAGTTGAGCCACTTGCTCGCTCACCCTTCCTCCAGTAAACTGTCTAGGTCATTATTCACACCCACAGACAAGACCCTGCAGAATTTCCGAGCTAGAACAGAAGGTACCAAGGCTATTTTAGTGACCCACTCATAAGGGCTCCGGACTCTATAAATATGCCACCTTTCTTTGTTCGCCACTCTGAAGTCATACAGCAGTCCTCCGGAAGGTAATTCTGTAGATCTTATCTTCATGTCTGAGCCAAGTCTTAATTGGGGCAGGATAGAGAGTCTGACGAGTGATCTGTTGTAAACGGCACAGTTTGTTTTGTTTTCTGGCTAATACATATTATATAAAATAAATCTTACTACTTTGCCAACTCTACATACTGTACATGTAACTCTTATGTTGTCACAGGGCACAGTTTTACAAGTCTGATTGTATTTAATAGCAACAGGATGAAACATGATGCAATTTCACTTGTGAGCTACAGAATGTAACAAAAAGGCAATTAATAAAAGCAAAACAATTACAATAAAATTAATTGTTTTATCTGTTAATAGTAAGTAAAGCAATAAAAAGAAGAGGAAGAGGATGTCTGAGTCTGGGTGAGTATTTCCAAATAATTACTGGATTTTGTGTTTTTCTTTTAAATTACTTCTTAGATACAATCTTAATAATTGTCTATATATTGTACATATGTACATATATATATATATTTATATATCTTAATTGTATATTTTTTCATTGCTGGTCAGAGCGGTGAGTACGAATTACAAGCTGAAAAATATCTTAAATATTAAAGCCCATGCCATGAACAAGTTCATTTAGCATCCTTTCTATATGTTGTGCAACGTTGCTCACTTTTATACTTATTGTGCTTTTTCTTTCAAAAGAAACCGAAGCCAAAGATTTCAGCATCACGGCGTTTATACTTAAAGGTTGGTATTATGCAATATTTCAGAGGTTTCAAATATTCCAGAATTGATTTTCTTTGAAAACTATAAAATAATAATAATAATAAAAATAATACTACTAATACTAATACTAATTATTATTATTATTATTATTATTATGATTATTATTATTATTATTAACATTATTGTTATTTCTTATCCATGGGTACTATTACACTTGCTGTCACAGATCCATGAATTACTGTCGTCTTTAAACTAGGTATCTGCACCCCTCAATTTAATTTAACCCTCCTCCAAACTGGGCTTGGGACATACAGTACACACACTCACACACAGCTATAAGTACAGTATTAGTATATTAATAATGCAAGGTCGTTCTTTCTAATGTTATGGAGTGTGCGTAAATGTTTTGCATACATTCAATTTATGATGCACAGAAACATTAAAATCAGAGACTATTGCATGTGTGTGGACAGTTTTGATCACAATGTGTCAAAATTAGTGATTTTACTCACTGTCAGGTATTCTAATTATCATAAATGTGACAATAATTCACAAAAAAAAGACTTAAATGATTTCACTGTTGCTACATTACATCTTATAATTATAATGTGTAGATTTATATACCAAAAATTATTTGACAACAGACGATTGAGGATTTGGTTGGGTCAAAAATTTTATTTCATACTGTAATTGGACTTGTTTCTGTGGAAGTTTTTCTTTTACATGAAGTCTATTTTCCATACTAGATGTGTGACTTTAATTACCTATCTAGTAGACTTAAAGCATCATGCTGTATCTAGCACACACTGGTTTTAATAATCATAGCAGTTCTATATGGAATCTTCACCAAATTTCTTATGTAATAGGAATTTTGATAATTAAACTATAAAGCCAGTATTTATATTCATTCATTCATTCATTCGTTCATTCGTTCGTTCGTTCGTTCGTTCGTTCATTCATTCATTCATTCATTCATTCATTCAAAATAACACATTTTTCAGCAACAAACCAATAAAATATTGTCCAAATTCAAATTGCGCCACCAGTACATGACACTCAGTACATAACAATCAGTTCTTACTTATTACTGCAGACAAAAATTCTGAAGAAAGCTAACACTTTGCTGGAGGAGGAGAAGAATGAGAAACAAATCGAGAGAGAAAGAACTCTTGGTGAAAGATTACCTCCTCTCACACTGAGTGGCTTATCACAGCAAGACTTACAGGTGCCTGTGTTCATCTTTCATAAACCATAAATCAAATATAAATCACATACAGTATGCACAGTTTATCTGTACAGTACAGTATGTTCTCTATTGCTTATGGTGTTTTTTATGTTTTTTTATTTTTTTATTTCACAGAATTTGTGTAAAGAATTGCACCGCAGAATTGACACTGTTGATGAGGATCGCTACGACATTGCAGCTAAAGTTGCTAAAAGTGAAAATGAGGTGATCTCTGGTTTAACTGTAAAAAAAAAAAAAAGGAAAGAAAATACTTATATGGTTAATTTATTGAAATACATATTCACCAATACATCTTGAAAATGATTTTTTTGATTCAATTTCAATAATATGATGGCAAAAAATGACATGTTAAAATTTCTCAAAGCTTACCAAATTACCAAAATAAGGTTAGTTAAAGCCTATAAACATAATGCACACTCATTGTACTTTTGCTTTAGATTGGCGAATTGAGCCATAAAATCTTTGAACTGAAGGGCAAAATGAAGCGACCCACCCTGAGGAGAGTGAGAGTGTCTGCAGACGCCTGGCTCGGAGCTCTGCTTGGCTCCAAACATAAAGAGTCCATCGACTTCAAGGCCAACCTTAAAACGGTCCGGAAAGAAGAGGAGAAGGTGAAAGTTGTTTGTTTTGTCTATACTGCAATGTTAGACTGAGGCTTCAGGAAATATCTGTCGACATATTACAGCATTAAATTCAGAAACATGGAATAGGTTTTATGTTTTGAAGTAGTTCAAATATTTAACTTTTTTTTTATAGAGAGAGGAGGTTACTGACTGGAGGAAGAATGTGGATGCCATGTCCGGTATGGAAGGCAGAAAGAAGATGTTTGCTGGAACAGCATCATAATATAATGGACTGAAAAAATACAAATACAATGATTTCAGTTGAAACACATAAAGAATATATTTGTGCAAAATATTCTATTATTATTATACTTTTTACTGTATAATAATGATTGTATTGTAGCAATATGTTCTTTATATGGGATACCCTAATAAAATACTATTTTCTTAAAGTTAATTTTGAAGATTCTTTGGAACTTGAGAACAGCTGATAAAACACTGTTGATCTTAATATTTAAAAAATGAAAATCAAATGACTTGATGGGGTAAAAAAATAAATTTATTAAAGATAAAAAAAATTCAATTTATGAATACATATTGTGAATGCAAAATAATCATAAAAAAGGTACTAAATTGCACATGTAAGAAGACATACAGATGCATCCGGCTTATATTATATATTTTTTTTTTTTACTTTTCAAGATTTTCATATATTCATAAAATAAAAATTTGCACTTTTTCTTGAAGGTTTAATTGCAAATTTACCATCACAGGTTTGCATGTTCTCCCTGTGCTAGGTGGGTTCCCTCTGGGTACTCCGGTTTCCTCCGACAGTCCAAAGACTGTAGATTTCGGCTAGTTGGCGTTTCTAAAATTTCCCCTTAGTGTGTGAATGAGCGTGTCAGTGTGTAATTGTGTGTGTGCCCTGTGATGAATTGGCACCCTGTCTAGAGTGTACCCTGCCCTGTGCTTGAAGTTTCCTGGGTTAGGCTACAAGCAATATAGATAAATAACATTATTTATTTATTTATACGTATGGTGGTGTAGTGGTTAGCACTGTGGCCTTGCACCTCCAGGAGTAGGGTTCAATATCCGCCTCAGGTATTGAACCTCACCCTTCGCGGTGCGAGGGGTTTGGGTTGGATATCCGCCTTGGATCTGTGCTCATGGAGTTTGCATGTTCTCTCCCTGCTTGGTGGGATTCCTCCGGGTACTCCGGTTCAAAGACCTGCAGATTGGGCTAACTGGCGTTCCCAAGATTGCCTGTAGTATGTGAATGAGTGTTTGCCCACGGTGTATCCCGCCATGTGCCCCAAGTCTCCTGAGGGATAGGCTCCAGGACCCCTGCGACCCTGTATACAGGATAAAGAGGTATAGACAATGAACGAATGAATAAAAATATATTGCACTTTGTTCTTTGATAATAAATAAGGTGAAGGATAGTAACTGGGCTTTCTTTATACTGTATATAACAGATACATGTTTACTGATTAGAGCAGCAGTTACCTATATGAGGCGGATTTGCTCTTTATTTTCCTCCTTTTCACATTTTAATATTACTATATATTGCATGGTATTAAAACGTAGAAATTTTTTTTTTAAGATTTAAAGCTATTGTTGTTTTTATATCAAAATCTGTCTTTAACACAGTCGAAATATAGCTCAGAAAGCTCATCTATGTCTAATTTTGAATCCTCTTATATTAAACTTCCGCGAATGTTTAATTATTTCCCCCCATTTTCGGCCACCGTAGTGAATTAACCCGCCTCTTTGTGGTGAAAGCAGGCTTCTCATTGGCTGGAATATAAATTAAGGGCCGGTTTTAAATAACGTTTTATTATCTATATTAGCACACTTGCTAAAGATTAGTGTTTGCACCCTAGGTAGTGCACTATATGAGAAAATGTAGGCGATTTGGAGTTGAACCCTGGTTTGTTGCCAGAGGTTCCAGTATAACCCGTATATGGTTGCTAGTCTATCTGAACGTCAGGACTCTCCTCCGGTGAGCAACGAACCATTTTATAGCGATTTCTGCAGCGGCAGTCTTTTAAAATATTACCTGTTAGTTTGGGTGAAAAAGACTGAACAATTTAAAAATTAAATTAAATATGAAAGCTAATATGAAATAGCTGGTTAACTGTTAGCGGTTTGGCTTTTGCGCGCGACAGTTGTAAATAAACTGCAGCTGTTTGTCAGCAGTAACACTGACAGTGATATTATAACAATAGTGGTTTATTTCCTTTCTCTCAGTAAACAGCTCTGTGTTTAATATGTGTAAAAACTCTTCACTGCAGAGCTGTAGGAGTGGATCAGGTCGCGGAGGAGCTAAAGCTGGTGCTTGACATTTAATTAGTGTCCCCTGACCTTTCCTCTCCAGCATCTGTGCCTTTTCTGACCCTGAAATACAGTCACACATATTTCACCTCTTACACACACACACACACACACCTACCTCTAACATACCATTCACTATTTCCAAACCTACTTTCACATTTAATAAAATAAAATAAAAAACATTACAAAAGGATATTTGCATGCCTGTAAAGAAAGCAACATATTACACAACAGACCAGTGTTCAGATGTAAACAAAATAATAATAATAATAGTAATAGTAATAGTTGTGATTGGGCCCAAGCACCTGTGCCATCGCCGCCTGGGTGCACTACACAATCCGCATGTTTTTTGAGATAAGGCCTCCCAGATAGCCTCAGATGCTGGAGAAAAAGCGTCACACTATGATGTCCCTCAACGTGATGTCACTTAGTCAAGTTTAAGGCGTCGTCACAGCTGAACTATGTGAGATATCAAAAATCCCTTCACAATTTTTTTTTATCCTCAATAGCAGCAGCTCCTGTCCTGTGTGCTGATATTCATGATGTTAAGAGCCCCAAAAAGCCCCAGATGCAAACAAGAGTGCTCCTCCCACATTATTTATCTATAATTATATATATATAATTTATTGTTAGTCTTTCGGCTGCTCCTGTTTTGGAGTCGCCACAGCAGACCAACTGATCCGGCTAAAACAACTTGGCACAGGTTTTACCCCGGATGCCCTTTCTGACGCAACCCGCCCATTTCATCCGGGCTTTTGCGTAATTATATAAAGAAGCAAGTGTGACAAAGTTACCAGAAGAACTCATATTCTTCAGCACGCTCAGTAAAACCTAACAGCTGCTTTACTTACAGTACTGTGCAAAAGTCTTGGAAACGTACAAAAATGCAATAAGAAAATAAAATAAAAATTTTGTATAAAAATAGCATCTATAAAGTGCACTAAAGAGTAATAAAATACACACAGTCAAAATTTGGTGTGAAAACTTTGCTTAAAAGTAATCAGTAGGGTTAGGGATGGGACTCACAAGTCACCAGTCACCTTGCAATACTGTATTATCACGATACCTAGTGTTGATTTGATTAAAATTGCGATTCTATAAGTATCATGTTTTGATATTATCTCGATTTTGATATTACATTTTCCCCCTATTTTTTTACTATTTCAAACCTTTAAAAATAGTTTACTGATTAATTAACTATAGCCCATAGGGGTGGGCGATATAACCAAAATCTTCTATCACGGTAGAAGCAATTTTCTACCTCGATAACGATATATATCAC
>JAQMYL010000002.1:24740540-24752810 GCA_030014365.1 Clarias pachynema | reverse complement strand
TTTGGGCTCATGTGATTGGACCATTCTCAACGAGTCTTATTAACGGTCAGCAGATTATTAGTTAATGTATTGAATAGCGATTGATGTGGAAGCAGATAAATATGGGAGGAAATTCTGTCATTTTTTTGCTAAAATCTCCACAACCCCGACCCAGTCCACGTGTTCACTGATTCAATTTCTTTGAGTTGTAATGAAGAGGCATTCATCATGAGACAGTCATCAGGTTATGATGAACCATTTTCATCACTGAATTTCCAATCTAATGTAATATGCGAACCAGCCTTTTAAAAAATTCAAACAAGTCATGGACATGAATGACACTGTTGAATGCATTTTTCCCCCACATTTTTACACTTTCCCAGGTACAGTACCAGGTATAGACTGTTCCTACTGTAAATGCTTTGTTTAGGAGACCTAAGAGTTTAAAGATTTAAAAAAGCTGGATAGATCGCTCCATTACCACTCAAAAGGTTGGGTCTTAAATCTACCGTAAGTATATCGAGCAATTCTTCCATTATTTTAAACTTAACTGCTCAATCAAACTATTGAGATATACAGTACAGTAGCAGCCACACATTTGGACCCAAGTTTGGGTTTATTTTCTATATTCTGGACAATACTTGATTTTTTCAAAACTATGAAATAACACATATGGCATTAGGTCATTTATTAACAACAACAATAACAGTCAGTTGTTATTGCTCATTCATAAGACATGAAGGTCAGCTGTTCTGGAACAGTTCTTGCAAGAACAGAATTGTCAAAATCCATTTGCAAAACCCATCAAGCACCATGATGAAACTCTCATGAAAACCTTCCCAGGAAAGCAAGACTAAAACCTACCTCTGCTGCAGAGGAGAAGTTCATTTAGGGTCACCAGCCTCAGAAATCACCAATTAACAAACAGCACCTCGGATAAGATTAGTGCCGTTATGAAGGCTTTACAGAGCAGAAGTAGCAGATACACCTCAATATCAACTGTTCAAATGAGATTATTGCAGACTTCTTGAGAAAGAAAGAAAAATCAGGAAAGACTATGGAATTAGTAGGTGTGTCCAAACTTTTGACTGGTAGTGTGCATCCACAGCATGACATTTTCACTTTCATGTGATATTAGGATTTGTCATGAGTTAATATAAAAGTGCCGGCACGGTGGCTTATTTCTCAGCACCTTGCACCTCCAGGGTCCTGGGTTCGATTCCCGGCCAGGTTTGATTACTGTCGCTGTGTTTATGGAGTTTGCATGTTCTCCCTGTACTTAGTGGGTTTCCTCCAGGTCCTCCAGGTTTCCTCTGGTTTCCTTCCACAATCCAAAGACATGCAGATTGGACTAATTGGCGTCCTTAATTTGCCTGTAGTGTGTGTGTGTGCATGTGTGTGCCCGCCCTGTGATGGACTGGCACCGTATCCAGGTTGTACCCCGCCTTGTGCCCAAAGTCTCCTGGGATAGGCTCCCGCCCCCCCGCGACCCTGTATACAGGATAAAGCGTTATAGACGATGAGTGAGTGAGTGAGTGAGTGAGGTAAAAGTTAACCCACTTCATTTAAACTACTCTTAATCTATTAAAGGTGCATATTATTATCCATGACCTTGTTTAACATCACAGGTTATTGCACTGTGCATGTCATGTTGTCGTGTTGCTCCTCCTGTTTGCATGTGCACTTTATGTTGTCTTGTGTTATCTTTTGTTTAGTAATGTCTTTTGTATAGTACTTTAGAATAGTTTTTGATAATTTATGGTGTAAAATTGGTTTGTCTTAGATAGTCAGCTAATTAGGTGTCCTAGTAAGCTAGTTAGTTTCTGTTCATTTATGTTACATGTATGTACAGTAGCACCTTATTAGTTAAATGTTTCCCCCTCTATACATTGTTGTTAATGCTCAGGAAGCCTTTCTAGTCAAATACCAAATCACACAATGCTATTAACATACAGTGTACTGTATCTGTTTTCCATTACGCTTAATTCTGGTTAAATTACCATTCATTATTTCAGGCAATGTAAGCAAATGACCCTATTGTTTAACTAAAAGTCCCTGCAGCTGAATCCGTGAATTTTTTCGGGCCAAAAGAATATGTTTTTGCGATGTGAAAATAAAGCACAGGAAACTCAGGCTGTAAACACAAGCTCACAAGCACTGGGGATTTATTTGTATTAGATTTGTCTTATCCAGAACGTCTGGAAGTGGCATGTTTTTGATGGGATCTCTTATTCCTTTCTTGGCTGACCTGAGAAAGAAGTCAAATATCGCATTTCCCGTACCATGTGTTTTGCGTTCTGCGATTTCCGGTAGGTCGTGCTGTCTCTTCGGTCTTACTTATCCATAGAGAAAGCTTCAAAACCACCTTAACGCTGAGCCCAGCAAGAAGTAAACAATATTCCCTCATATCTCAGCAGTCTAGAAGGGTCGTCACGCTGCGCTCATCGGAATCCACAACAGCTCTTTAAGGAGAGATTTTAATGTACTGATGTTGGCTTTAAAGCATTTAATGGTTTAGCTCTGTCATATATGATAAACTGTCATCCTGTAAGATCTAGTACTACAGATCTGCTTAGTACAGTACGGTGTAAAAGTCTTGAGCCACCCCTTATTTCTTCTTAATTTACTTCTTAAGAGTCAGACTTTCTTGAATTTTTTTATGTAGTCTTTAGGAACAGTTCTCTAGTCCTCCTGTACAACTTTCCTTGGTTCTCATTTTCAGTCCAGTCCCTGTACCTGACCCGCTTCCGAGGAATGTTTTTTGTTCGTTAAGTCCTGCAGTGTCCCAGGAATCATTTGAACATAAAAATCATGAGCATTGAGAAACAGGTGCAGGTGATGACAGACGATCAGGCCGGTGATTAGTTTACTGGTGATGCTGAAGTCTGAGTGGTTGGAACAGATGAGAGGGGAAATGAGGCTGCTGCTGAGGTTGTTACATAAATAACCAAGTTTTCAATTGAATTTTTATGCACTGTGCAGCCTGACACAGTAAAATGTTTGTTCTTGTTTCTTTAATTTAATCGACATCATTTAATTTAATTTCATTTAATGGGAAGAAATGAGGTGTGGCTCAAGACTTTTGCGCAGTGCTGTATATCAAAATCGAAAAGCTGATACAACTTAGTGTTTTAAGTCATTATTTTACTTTTTTTAAAACTAAAATTCATTTCTTTGAACTATACTTTATGTTTATTTATTAATTTATTATTATTAATGAGAATTGTTATTATTATTATTATTAGTAGTAGTAGTAGGAGTTTTAGTGCTTTATTATTTCGCATGTACAGCATCATTTATACTCTTTTTCACACTATAGCATTGTTGCCTGTGCATCTTGATTCTGTCACTGTTGTGTACCAGGCCAGTAGACAGGTAGAAGACACTAAGGAAAAACGGAAGATGTAGAGAAAGCTGATTAGGCGTGTAGGGATGGTGCAGCATTTGCCTTTTCTGGTAGTTAAAGTCAAAGGGGGAGAAAGTGAGCGGGAATTGTGTTGGAAAGTATGAACATAACGCAGACAGACGGAAAGACTGGACTAGTCCTACTGCAGATCGCATTTTCACGTGCTTTAATAATCCATCTGTTCTGTCCCACAGTGACGTGAAGACACAAGAGGCTCCTCTGCACCAGACACCATGGATGAGGACTTTGAACGTCGCATGGAGCTCCGGAGACAAAAGCGAGAAGAGATGCAAAGAGAAGCGGAAAAGTAAAGCAACCTCATACATACACACTCACACACACAGTGATGCCTTTTTTTGTCTCACATATATTCTTTCACTCTCATTTCAGTTAAAACAGTATGAAAGGAATAAAACAGTCAGTAATGCCCCATGGTCTTGTGGCTCGAACCCCTGACCTTTAGATGCCTACACACTTGGTCTATTTCTAATGATGCTTTATGGTGTGGAACGTCCTCAAGACTAGTTCGGTCCTGTGTTAATAGTTAAGCCGTCGCTTTATTCGTCACATGTACAGTACATGTGAATTTTTTTATTCTTCGCATATCCTAGCGTTGTAGGAGGCCAGGATCAGAGCAGAGGGTCAGCCATTATAGGGTTGATCCGGTGTATGATTATTTAAATATTATTTAAATACCAAAATATGATTACAATAAATCCTATGTTGTGAGAATGTATTTCAATCTGGTGTTTTTGTCATATCTCTCCCCCTTATTACTATTTCTGTTTGTCTGTTCTCTCTCTCCATCTCTTTCAAGCCAAGTTGGAAAGGTCTGCGTTTCTCAATCTAAACAGCAGTCTCCCAGCTAGCTTCTCTATTCCTTATAAAGCTTGTGGCATCTGTAAATCTTCCTCTGTTGCTCTGTTGGAGTATTTACAGTTCAGACGCTATAATATTTAATTGCAAGCTGTGAAATAAAGATAGCAACAGCTCTGTAATGGAATGATGTTTTAGGCAGTTTTACATTATATTGTGTGATATTATACACATCCGGTAATTTCTAAGTAAGTTTAATCTGATATTTTAATCTCATGAAAAGACATTCAAATATAGAAGAGGCATGTGTGGCATCAGACAGTTAATCAGTCAGCGAGTGTGTGTGAGTTTTCTCTGGACTTTTAAAGCAGATTAGAGCCAGGCCTGTCGCAGCTCGTTTGTGTTTCATACAGTTTAGTGAAAAATTGTAGATTGTAAATTACTTGTCCATTTATTGCATGTTTATCATAATCCAATAAGGACAAGTCCCGAACAGCTCACACGCAAGTCTCTGTGAACGCCTTTTTGTTTGCTTTTTTTATTTATTTGCTCACATGGTTTTCTAAGCCATTCTGGGTCTGCCCCGTCCTCCTACAAATCCCACAATCCAGCTGGCCTTATAAGGACTGGCAGGCAGTTGTGTACACTTGAGGATGACAGATACACTCATGCAGCGTGTGAATGTTTCATATCCGCAGGGGGAAAACGTTACAGTTTTGACATTATGTGGTGGTCTGCAAGTAGCCAGTTTTGGATATTTTACTCTCATATGTAAGATTGAAAATTAGACTTTCCAGAACTGTTTTTTTTTTGTGCATGTATCTTGATGAAAACAAAGAAAAAAAGGCATTTAAATATACTGTAGAATTCTAGTTTCATTAAAAGCCACCCTGTGAGCATGGAGTTTGCATGTTCTCCCTGTGCTTGGTGGGTTTCCTCTGGGTTCTCCGGTTTCCTCCCACAGTCCAAAGACATGCAGATTAGCCTGACTGGTGTTTCCAAATTGCCCGTAGTTTGTGAATGTTGACCATTTTACTATGGACTTTACCTATCTACAGTACATCATATATCAAAATCTAACATTCAGTGGCTTATTCTACTTCATCTGTCCAGGAGGACTAAAAAAAAAAAAAGCTTTCTCTGTAGAATGAAGGAAACTCTGATCCATGCTAAAATGTCTTTCATGGATATATGGATGGGTTGCAAAGTCAAGAAAAACACTTCTGAGATGGCGCGAGATTTCAGAGTGACATTTTAAATCAACCCCCCCTTATTAAAACACTATTAATTCACTTACTCACTCATCATTTATAGCGCTTTATTCTGTATAGAGGGTCGAGGGGGGGGCGGGCCTGGAGCCTATTCCAGGAGACTTAGGTCACGGTGTTGCCACGGGATGCCAGTCAGTTGCAGGGCACACACATACACACATATTAGAATGGCAGTCAGCCTAATATGTACAGTATGTCCTTGGACAGTGGGAGGAAACCGAAGTACCCAGAGGAAACCCACCAAGCAGGTGGAGAACATGCAAACTCCAGGCACACAGACCCTGGGAATCGATCTTGGACCCTGAAGGTGCAAGGCGACAGTGCTAACAATTGCGCCACCCTGGTGCCTTCATCAAAACCCCAACTGAGGAAATGCCTTTGGTGTTTGTCTCTGTAGCAACTGTACAACTATGGTGACTGATCACCTTACAGTATTAATCCACTTTATGTTGGCTTTTCAATTAATTTGTCATCTGTAACTATCAGCTGTGGCACTAATCCTAAAGTGCTTGTCTTAAATCTGTATTTGTTCTGAAGTTGAGGTTAGTGCATGAATCTAGTCTTCCCTCCTGGCTGGAACTTGAGCAGCTCCAGGAATTACTAGAAACCCTTTTTTAAAAAGCAAACATCAAAGCTAATTATAATGTACTTCAAAGAGGAGATTTTCCAGAACATAAAAACTTTCAAAACAAGTAAAGGATGTCAGCACTATGTGTAGTTGGATAGTTGCCATGCAGTTTTAAACATATAACCACACATGATATTAATCACACATGGACCCGTGCCCAGGGTAACCAAATTATGAGTGATTTTTCATGGAGAATATCCAAGTCATTTCTCTGCTGAGGTGATGCACCATTGAGAAAGAAACCTACAATTGTTTTAATGTAGTATGATGAGGGTTTGCTCCAGGTCCGAAAGATGGAACATCCATGTGTTTAAACAGGAAATCAGGCCTTTCACTGAATCATTCTTACACTCCACTAATTCTGATGCTGTTTCCAACAACTTGGAAGCATAAATTCTCATCAGTGGAAGACCTTCTTCCCTGAACATAATACTGTAAACAGTGGAGAAGGACAATGAAAGAAGAATGTTCTCATTGATTTCACATCATTACAACATCTGAGACACATTCACAGAACATTTCTCTCTGTTGCTGAACTTTAATAAAATCATTCGACTATACCCAATACGAAAAAAGTGGGGCAAAAAAACTTTAATAGGAGGAGTGGAAAATGTTTGGCTTGTCTATCAAGAGATGCTCCTGAGATCTGGACCCTAAAAACTTTTACAGTAAAGACTATTACAGGAGCATGTGAGCATTTAATGCCTTAAACATTATTGTAGGAGAAAGGGATGTTTTGGGGTTTGTATGGCGTAGTGGGTTCATTAATATCACCTGTGGGTTGAGTAGGAAGCCTTTTTACTATTGACTGCTAAATGCTTGTAAACACATCACATTTTATGCAGTTTGCTTCTAAGATAATGGTGTGTTTGGTGCTAATAAACAACCAAATGCATTCAGTCGTGCTTTGTTTGAACATGGCGTGTTGGACTGATCTCCCCATTAGCTCTCTCGCTGCAACAATTATCGTTCCAAACACTGATTTTTTTATTTTATTTTATGCAAATGCTGATATATTTGGAAAAAGCAGTTATGCAGCTCATTGTAGCTTAATAATAACCTGAGACAGTAAAAAAGTTTTTCTTCTGGCCAACAAACAAATGAACATGCTAATGAGAAGTTGATGTATTTTAGAATATAAAGTACATAATAAATTCCATTCATTCTTCTTCAATAGCTGCTCTATACTGGTCACTTGCAGCAGATCCATAAGGAAGTTCTCTATAATAGTCGAGCTAAAGAAACTCCACATATATCCAGAGGTGGGTAGTAACGAGTTACATTTACTCCAAATTAAATCCTTCTATGAGTCGTTTTACTGCACCATACTTTTTACTTTTACTTGAGTAGATTCGTGAAGAAAAAACACTACTCTCTCTACTCATTACTTTTCGATCCATTTATTCTACACATGCCGCCGGGAGATCAAGCGCTTGACTGTTTCACCAATCAGATGCAGCAACAATGATCACATGACTCCATTTGACCAATCAGCCACGGTAAAACAAGAACCACATGTAGTCACATGACCACTGTTTCATTGAATGTTGCAATGTTGGCATATACTGTATAATTATTTTAATTATTCTATAATATAATACATACAATATTGTATTATGTAATATAATAATATACTGTATATATATAATTATTATAATTTAAAAAATAATAATAATTTCGGACATTACGATTGAAACAAAAGATATTGAGTATCTTTTCACCAAAAACTTTAACTTTTTTTACTTCTACTTGATTAATATTACTTTGAAGTACAGAAACTCTTACTTGAGCTACTCTACCCACGTCTGCATACAGTGTATCCAATTTCTTGATAACACAGACGTCACTAAATTGCTTCCTCTGCTTACCCTTTGATTTCTGATTGTTACATTGCATACTGTATTGCATACAGATATAAATCATGCATAGACGAGATGATACCGCGCAAATCATTCTGAAGTAAACTTTTTTTTTTTTTTACGCAGATGCCCCTTTGTCTGTCTCTTTAAATAACCTTTCCAGTTTGAAAATCACTGACCTGCAGTACAGGATGGGATCGGAAAGAATATACAGGCTTGTTGTCTCTGTTTTGGATCTTTCCACCATCCGCAACATCTGTAAATCATCGGCAAGAGGGAAGTTAAGAGGAGAAGGGGAAAATTATCCCCATCCTTTATCAATGGGCCATTTCAAACATGCGTTGCCTGTTTAACACTGACATGCTGAGACCAGACCAGACTGGTTAAACAGTGGAGGGAGAATTAAATGGTTTGTTCTCTGAGCTGCATCGGTGCACTGAGTGTCAGATGTGTGAGAGAGTGGAACAGAAACTGCTGCCAGAACTGGGCTGTTTGGGCAAAATCTGGAACGGTTACATAAATCACCATTAGCATGCAAACAGCACTTTCCTTTCCAACTATCCAAAGTGCTTTCTGCTTGTTACTCTGTCATTAGGTTCAGCAGCAAAAATGTGTGTCTGACTGGGTCAGTGTTTATCCATTAATGCTGAGTGAACATGCTAAATCTGTATTAATAATCATCATCATCATCATCATCTTTGGCATCGAGATAATCAAGAAATTTAATCTAATAATATTAATATTGGCAGTTAAAGCAAATACTAGGAATATTCATGTGTATGTGTTTATATAATAAGTCTACTTACATATATAGATACACCATTATTATATCATGGGTACAAATTGTGTTTTGTATGTTTATCATGTCTGTATTGGTTGGTTATAGTGGTATATAGTGAATGGTTTTGTACATAATAATGCTGACGTAATGAACATATTTAACAAAATTTGCACTACAGATAAAAACAGCACGTTTAAACAGTACTGAATATATACAGACCCAAAAAATGTATACAAACATCAACATTTATTTATTAATTATTGCTCCAATTATTATTACCAAGTATTATGAAAGATGTCAGTATTCGTACCATTTTCAAACTCAAACTCAAACGTTTATATTCAAACTCAAACTCATCTGAATCAAATTAACCGACATGGATATGTGTATTTTGCTGTCTGTTAAGGATGAAAGTCGATGACGATGATGAAGAGGCAGCTCGAGAGAGAAGGAGGCGTGCCCGACAGGAAAGGCTACGCAACATGGAGAACGAGGAGCTTAGCAACACTGCCAAAGATCTCAACAGCACTGACAGGTAGAGTGTGCTTCAATTCAAATTCAAATTCAACCATGCGTACAGTACAGTCTAATATAAAAATGCTAACATTTTTAACATTAACTCAGGTACAGGTACAAACATTTAAAGGCGCTAAGCTGTCCTTACATAGTTACAATATCAAATTTATCCTCTGCTAACAGCGTCAGTCCAACACGTCTACGGAAAACTCAAAAGGTTTTTTTAGGATAGTTGGGGAGATAAACTGGGCAGAGTTTAGAGCTCAGCTGAGTAAGGGGGTATCTAAGGTAACAATAGGGGAACATCTGATTTGCTTTAACCTCACTTTCATTTTCATGTGAACTGAGGCACTTAACTTCAGAAGTGACAATATGTAACTTTGAACTAAATCTGATTATGTTCTTTTATGATCATAATCTTTTGCACTTGTCTTCACCAGTGTAACAGACACAGGTTCATCAGCACTGATTACCGCTCCAGCCGCTAGCGATGATGACCAGGCTCTCCTAGAGCGGCTGGCCAAGCGTGAGGAGCGCAGACAGAGGAGGATGAAGGAAGCCTTGGATAGACAAAAGGAGTTTGACCCCACCATCACTGATGGAGAACCCGCTGACACCACCACCACCACAACCAGCGAGGACAGGCCAAGCCGCGGGAGCCGTCTCAGAGATGCAGATGAGGAGACCAATAAAAACGATGTTCCGTCCTTAGAGACCAACTCCTGGACAGAGAAGGTAGAAGAGAAAAAGGAAGCGGAGACAATCCCAGTGAAGGAGGAACCCGTGCCAGAACCTGTTTCAAAGGAAACACAAGAAGACACTGTGGAGAAGAAAGAGGAAGAGGAGGAAGCTGAAAGGCCCAGGAGATCCTACCTCAGAGAACAGGTTATTTCCCTAAAGTTTTAATACTTTGAAAGTATTTTGCCAATAGTTTTAGATTTGCATGAAGTAGGATTGAAAAATGAATATGTTGTGGAATTTCCTACAGCGATCCACTGAAGAAAAAGACAAAGTGTCAGCAAATGAGGTATGCTTGTACTAACCTAGATCTGTCCGTGTTTTGGATTGAAATTTGGAGAAAAAAAATGTATAAATTGTATAAATTATTTGCTATATTTTGTAGGAAAAGCGTGAAGATGAATCTGTTAGTACAAATAATGTGGATGAGGAGAAAAAAGCTACCGGTTTAGAAAGCACAGATTTAGAAAATAAAGAGATTAATGATAAAGGCTTGTTATCAAATGAAGACAGTCAGGTTGATGCTGCGAACCTTGAAGAAAAAGTTGAGGCAGCGGTCAGCGAGGAACCTGTAATATCTAAGATCGAGGAGGAAGAAAAGCCTGTGGAGGAGGAAAGAACTTTAGAGGCACCATCGGAAACACCTGCTGTTCAGGATGAACCTTCTCTGGAGACCAAGGATGTGAAGGAAGCTCCAAAGGAAACAACTGAGCCTCCAGTGGAGAAGAAGGCAGTAGAGGAACCACAAAAAGAAACACCTGAGGTTTTGTTGGAGAAGACGAAGGTGGAGAAACCCCAGAAACACACATTTGAACCTGAACCTGTAAAGAAAGAGGTGGAGAAATTAAAGGAAGATATTACTGAACCGCCACTGGAGAAGATGGTGGTGGTGAAAGTGAGGCAAGAAGAGGAGAAACCACGAATACCAGAGAAAAAACCTGAAGAAAAGCCAGAGAGGTTAAAGAAAGAAGTAGAAGTGAAGATTGAACTTCCGAAGAAACAAGCTGAGGAGAAGCCTTCTGTAAAAGTTAAGGTAGAGGAGAAAGTCGCGCCTCCGAACAAGATTGAAGAGAAACAGTCGGTTTTGAAGAAGGAGGTTGAAGAAAAACCAAAATGGAAGAAGGAAGCAGAAGAAAAATCCAAAGCAAAAATTGAGGATAAAGTTAAACCAAAGGAGGTATTCACCTTCAAGCTTGGGTTGACGCTCTGCAGATCACATGACAGTCTTGTCATCTGTTTCTGTTTTACACTTTTCCTTACATGGTGTGGTCACAAGTTTATGAACACTTGGATTAATTTACCTTCTTCACGTTTTTGGTATTAACAAAAATCTATGAAAGGAAAAATCCACCCTGAAACACTTAATATGTTTATAGACTTCAGCAGATGTCTCATTTCTAGTAGTAATGCTGAGTCATACTGTATACGAAAACATTTGAACATTTTTAATCAGGGGGATAACCATGATTCAATTTATTTATATTCAATTCTATTCTGTTTTATTTGTTTAGTGGTTTTAACACTGGACATCATCACAAAGCAGCTTTATAGCAATGTAAAAAATTTGGATATAAATTAAAAGCTTTATCGGTTTGTGCCTGATGCGTAAGCCAGAGGTGATGGTGGTGAGGAAAACTCCTTTAGCCAGCATAAGAAATTTATTTTTGAGAGGAACCAGACTCAAAAGGGTACCCCTCATCATTTGGGTGATATAGTAACAGATATTAGTATGACCATCCATAAATCTTTTCTATATCATTTTTTAGTTAACACGAAGTCCACTTATCATCTGTTCACTGATGGATTCATTCAAATGACTCATTTATTTATCTTCTATACCGCTTTATCAAGCGTGAAGGCGGGGTCCATCCTGGACATGATGCCAAACCATCGCAGTGCGCACATCACTATGGGCAATTTGGGAACGCCAATTAGCTTAATCTGAATGTCTTTTGATTGGAGTACACGGAGGAAACCCACCAAGCACTGGGAAAACATGAAAACTCCATACACACAGACCCGAGGTGGGAATCAAACCCGAAACTGGGATGCGCAAGTTGACAGTGCCTACTATTAAGCCACCGTGTCGCCCCCTTTATTTATTTATTTATTTTTTCTTATTATCATTTAACAAGTTACCACACAGGTCTCAAAGTTTCTCCCAATGTTAAAACTAGAGATGTTCCGATACCATTTTTCCCCTCCCGATACCAATTCCGATACTTGGGCTCAGGGTATCGGCCGATACCGAGTACTGATCCGATACCTGGGTGTGT
>JAQMYL010000002.1:24713602-24730268 GCA_030014365.1 Clarias pachynema | reverse complement strand
ATATATTAATGGTCCGCAATGTTGTCATGCAAATTCCAGGAACAGCGTTCGATTCCCGCCTCGGGGTGCTTGGTGGGTTTCCTCCGGGTACTCTGGTTTCCTCCACTGTCCAAAGTCATGCACATGTCATTTCATGCACTAATTGGCATTCCCAAATTGCCTGTAGTGTGTGAATGTTGACCAGAGGTCCCACCACGGTCATAAATACAATGTTAATCACCACTGGCCTCCACAGTCTCTAGCTGGACTACAGAGGTTCCTAGATAGATGGATAGAATAGTTAACTGCAGTAATTATTAACAGCTAGCCAATCATGATTAGACTCAGTGCTAATGTATGCTCTTAATTCATTATTTACTAATAAGAAATTAATGAGAATAATTACATGTCTTTATTCACCATCATGAAAGCTTTATGCATTAGAAGTATTAATATGTGGATCACATAGTGAAGTGTTACTGACAGATGGTGATACAATAAAGTATTATGTGTTGTCTGTAGGAACCAAAGCCGACTGATGTGTCTAAAACACGGGGCTTATGGGAAACCAAGGGCTCCACCCCGTCCAAGGTAAGCACAGCTGTGCAGATGTGTACGTCCTACTGCATGCTGCAGAATCATATACAAAAATGGAGATCCCATTTTTGGTTTCTATCTCCTTTGATTTAATGCTGATTCCATTTGATGCACTTAGCAAAATCACTGACACAAAAACCTGGAAGGAAGGTTAATACCGTAAGTATTTACTGCAGGAGTGTGAAAACAACGCTGCATCATTTCACGTTTCATACAGTATTTATCAGGGCACAGAATAATGTCAGCATTACTAGCTACAAACAGAGCATCACATTTATATGTATATTTAAATATATTATAGCTTTTTGCTAAAAAAAACATTGAAATGGACTTCTATACACTTTACACAGTAGTAGCAATGAAACATTTACCATTAATCCTGCATATCAAGGAGTTGGTATTATATCATAATTAACATTAAGTAATGATCATATCACAGTGTTGTGGCTTAGTGCATTGCTGTGGCTTTCTGGATCCTTTCTCATCCTAAAAAAGCCCACACACACACACACACACACACACACACACACACACACACACACACATATACACCGATCAGCCATAACATTATGACCACCTGCCTAATATTAAGTATGTCTTCCATTCTGCAACCAAAACATCAATGAACTGCGTGTTCTGGCTCATTTCTATGGGAACCACATTAACCTTTCAAGCAGTTTAAGCTATAGTAGCTCTTCTATTGGATCAGGCCATCCAATCCACGCACGCCACATTCTTCAATGAGCCTTGGCTGCCTGTGACCCTGTCACTACTGTACTGTAGTTCACCAGATTTCCTTCTTTGGATCACTTTTTGGTACGGTATGTCCTGACCTGGAACGTCCCACACAGCTGCGGTTTTGGAGTTGCCCTGACCCAGTCGTCTAACCATTACAATTTGGATCTTTTCAATGCTTGTTTTTTTCTGCTTCCAACACATCAACTTCAGGGACATACGGTTCACTTGCAGCCTAATATATCCCACCCACTTCCAGACGCCTTTGTAATGAGATATGGAAAATGTAGCTACTGTGAGGAGGGACAAACTGTGATGCCTAGATGACTTGGTCAGAGTAACTCCAAAACTGCAGCTCTTTTGGGATGTTGCTGGTCTGCAGTGGTCAGGATATACCAAAAGTGGTCCAAGGACGTAAAAAACCAGTGAACCAGCAACGGGGTGACCGAGGCTCATTTATGCATATGGGGAGCGAAGGCTGGCCCGTGTAGTCCGATCCAATAGAAGAGCTACTGGAGTTTAAATTGAGGAAAAGGTTAATGCTGGGTCCTGTAGAAAAGTCAGAACACAAAGTGGAAAAAGAGAGACGTACTCAATATTAGATGGAATATTAGATGGGCGGTCATAATGTTATGTAGTTTCATTTGGCTCTGTCTGGTCACCAAAGTTTAGTAAATAAAACCATCATTATATACATCATATTTCACTGCCTTTATTTATTTATAAAGAGTTAATTCCAGTCATTAGTCTACAGAAAAAATGCACACAGATATATCCAGAAATATGAACACACACATATGCACTAATTCACACAAGCATGTCTGCTCAGTGTGTAACGTGCTTTGTGGATGCACTTTTGCAATGCTTGAGGTCATCTTGAATATATTGTGCTTTAATATTCAGCAGTGTTGCTTCAGTGCTGTGACGATGAGCATCTTGTTACTTGCTGTATCTAATGAGACTTTTTTGGTATTGTGTTATATTAAGGTGTTTGGACTTAAGACGACACCATTTACAAATGGTAAGTACTGTATGAATAACTACAATAAGCTTTTATGATGTACTGTATATGTACTGTATATAGTGCTTTATACAACTGTATACTTGTTATTATTTATGTTTAGGTCGTAAAGGCATTAAATGAGGAGTAGGCAATTTTGGAGAAAGATTGTAGAAATTTGAATCCAGAAAGCCAAACAAATACACCGCTCACCGCTCCCTGGTCCATCACCAAGTCCTGGTCAAGCGTATATATCGATTGTATGTTTTACTATACACTGGTGGCCATCATACAGTATGCTATGCATTATAGTTCTACTGGTGCACAAAAAGGTGACGTCACTCTTTAATTAGTTCGAGAAAAACATTCAGCTTCTTGAGTCATGGCCTGGGTCAGCTCTAGGTTTTGAAGAACAAAGGACTTCATACTAAATATTGATTACTGTTTAGTAATTTTATTGTATCAAAATAACAAATTATTAATTGTTTTTATTTTTAGAAATTCATTCTTTCGTCCCAATACTTTTGGCCGCCGCTTACTGGAAGTAAGTAAAGCTAAACTAAAGGTATATCAGTGGTCCTAACGACCTAATTGTGTACCTCATGTCGTACATAATTAGCTCTTACGGTCCACCTTTATTTTAGCTTTACATTTCAAGGTAAACCACATGCATCTACTGTATATACTTATTGTGTACAGTAGACGTGTTATGTATACAGAGAGCACGAGCATTCATCATATCCATGATTATATGCTTTGTTTGTTAAATAAAAGACGCTTTTTACATTGCATAATATTAGGCTTAAATCATATTGAGGAATCTGTTACTATAGAAACTATAAAGCTTTAGAATGACGGCTTAATATAAACCTATTATTTGGTGCTACTGTCTAAAAAATGTATAGAAGTCTTCAAAATAAACAGATTCGAGAATGATAATAATTCATAATATTGACATTGAATACATTTTTTTACTGGTAAAGAGTTTTACCGTTTTGTTTTGGGTTCTGTAGCCAAAGTCATAGTATTGGTTTTGGATCAACCACTTAAAATCAACTGATGCGTAAAAACGATTCATATTCTATAAGCAGATGTGTAAATAAATAGATGCGCACGGTGAATCGGTGCAGAGTGCGGGACGTTTTGAAAAAGCGGATTGTCAGATCCACCAGAGCGAGATAGCAACAAAGTCTCTGGAGCATCTTTGACTGACAGCACGTCCTCCTGCTGTCCTGCTCTGAATGCCACACAGCTCTATATTTACAGACATGACCTTGCCTTCTGGCCTATATGGAACATTTGGGGCTAGTGGCAGGTCGAGCATGTCTGTGCCACAGGGAGCAGCGCAACTCTGATGCAACCGGTGACGAATCACATCCCCCGTCGCAGCTGTCCTAATGTTGTTTTACAGCCGTGTGTCTTACCGCTATGATTGAATGAGATATAAATTAACGGCTTGCCGGAATTAACAACTCAGACTATAAATACGACTAAGTGTGTATGCTCAAATGATCAGGTCCTGCATCAACAGAAGGTGAGATATTGCGAAAGGGCCATGAGCTGTGCTCTGTCCATCACACTGGCACTGACCTGCCTGACCCCTGACCTCGTGGTTGATGACAAAAACATCTCAGTGTCATGAACCAGTGTCAAGGTGGCTAGGTTATCTGATCTGTGTGTAATGCCATGCATGATTACTAAACTCTGTGACATTTTCCTTTTTATCTGTTTTGCAGCTACGAGGAAGTAAGGCACAGACGCACCAAGAACTGGCTTTCGAAGCAAGAAAATGCCGCTGCATATTGCATACTTTTTATACTTTAATATCCTCCAGTTGTCTTTAAAATAAAATTATAACGCTTAGATTCAGTGCATAAGAATAACAGCATAAGCACGTGTACACCTGTCTCTGAGATCCTGTTTACACCTTGTCGATTAACGCATCTCAAAATCAATGTGGATTTTATTCTGTTAAGGTTGTAACCACATGCGTTTACACTTTCCACTGCAACAGATGTTAGAAAGCTCACTGTGTGTAATGGGGAACACTAGGTTCTTGTATTTTTCCACACTTCCAGGGATTTTGTTTATCAAACGGTTTCTACAATTTAAAATCATTTTTATGTTCGACCTTCATGTTCGAAAAAAAGGTTCCTAAAAATTATTGTTTAGCTGGAAACGTGCGCCTGGGAAATCCCATCATTTACAACAATTCCAACCTTTTAATTATTATTAAAGAACAGCAGACGTTCCCTCATCTCTCTCTCTCTCTCTCTCTCTCTCTCTCTCTCTCTTTGGATCTTAATAAGACAGCTGATGAACCACTAAGTTCTCCATCCTCAAGACTTTCTCACAGTGGAAAACAGAAACAAGTTTACAATTGACTGTATAGAAACCACTGACACTGGAGACTCCTTCCATAAATGGTACATAAAAATGTATTCAAAAATGAATTCTCACAAGCAGACAAAATAAGTGGACAAAAAGTCAGATTTGATAAAAATATGTTTTTATAACGCCTATAATATCATTCGAATATTATACAAAATCTCCTGTTTTTTTTTTATATTGTCATAATAGAAACCACTTTAAACAACTCTCAAGTGCTTGAATATTTGTGGTTGAAATGCATATCAAAGGGAAACATCACCGATCAGCACCGATCAGCCATAATATTAAAACCTTTAAAGCTAAAACTGGGTGGCACGGTGGTGTAGTGGTTAGTACTGTGGCCTCGCACCTTCAGGGTAGAGGGTTTGATTCCTGCCTCTGGTCTGTGTGTGTGGAGTTTGCATGTTCTCCTGATGCTTGGTGGATTTCCTCCCACAGTCCAAGAAATGCAGATTAGGTTAATAGTGTGTGTGCATGCGCGGTTTGCTATGGATTGGCACCCTATCCAGGGTGTACCCCACCTCATGCCCTAAATCTCCTGGGATATCCTCCAGGCCCCCCACGACCCTGTACAGACCAAAGTGTTATAGAAGATGAATGAATGAACATTGAAACCAGCTTGGTTTTGGTTTTTCCCTTGCACCACCGTGGTGCCACTCTGTGGTGTTTGGCACCAGGATGTTGCCAGCAGATCCTTTGGGTGCTGTGGGTTGTGTGGTCATGGAACAGACTTGTTTGTCCGGGGCATCCCATGGGTGCTCGATCATATTGGGACGTGTGGAGCTTGAAGGTCGGATCGGCAGTCTCGGGCTCGTTGTTTCCTGGGCAGCAGTGGGCTGTGGGTTACTGGGTGTTCTGGTGCCTTCTCTTCACAGCCAGAATTGACTTTTTTCTGTGCATTAGGGATGCATTAGCTTTTTTATAAGATTGGACCGGACAGGCTGGCTTTTGGTCATGGGTGCGCCTTGGATACCCATGATCTTGTCACCAGTTTACTGGTATATAATTGATGATCAGTGTTTGTTTACTTCACTTTGCAACATGTTGATGTTATGGCTGATTGGTGTATTCCAGTTCCAGAAACTCTTCAATTTACAGTATTGGTTCGTACCAGGCTGCACACGTTTCCACTTCAGTTTCCTCAAAAATCCTAAACATGTTTGGACCCAAATTTGAATTGAAATGTTTTAAATTTGTCTGTTCTTGTGCCTTGATGTGAATGAATCTCCATGTTGATAAAATGCAAGAATCGACAAGGTGATAACTGGGTTGATGTGCAATGGTTCTGTGTTTTATTGTGTTTTATTCTTTATAAAGCAACTTTGCCTGAATATCTTTCATTTTAGTTACCCAAAAAATCTCAGTATGTTTGCTGTATTTTTCAGATCAGTGATAATCATTCAAGCAACAGAGCATTTGTTTCAGAATGTCATGCTATTTGCATCTGTGTAATGAACAGCGTGATGTCCAGTTTGGCTTTTTTCCGGTCACACTGCATGGCAAAGCACAGCTACGGTATATTATCAGCATTTAGGCTCTGTGGAGCAATCTCCCAGTCCTCACAGCATGCTGCCATATTAGCCACTTTAAAGGTTGAACTTTTTTTTTTTTTCCCCACAGATTAGTTTGTTATCAGGTTGCTGGTCTGTCCGTGAACCAACACGCTTTACCAGCACGCGTCACGTATAAACACCTCGACTATCAAAATATAAATAGGTTTTACAAGTGCTGCAAATTTACAATCTCGGATGATCAGATCCTTATGAAATCAGATTCCTAATAAAGTTACGAGTGTCCTTGAGTGTCCTGGCTGTATCGCGTACCGAAGTGTAACAAATAAAGTTGATGATTCTCATTACAAGCTGTCTTCTGTCTTCTGTTTGATTTACTCCCCCTCACTTGTCCTTTTTAGACTTGAGAGCTAAACTTCAGGACTACAATAGAGGAGACATATGAATCCTAAACATTCGCACAGATAGGATTTCAAACGAGGGACAGGAGGGAGAAAAAAAAAAGGTCAGACGAACAGAATGTGAGGTTTTAGAATTACTTTGACTCGTGTTCGGAGGTCTTGTGTTGTCTAACAATAGACCAAGGCCTTCAGCGCACACCAATATGGAGAGGCCCTGCGATCACATGGTGTCCAGCGTGTTAACTTCGGCACACCTGTCTCGACAACACGAGACAAAGCAGAGCCGCTCCTCCTCTGGAAGCTCGGTGAGACGAATTCCCCTCCACATCACTAACTCTCTGCTTTACAGCGTGATGCGTTCATGCTGAGAGACGGCTCTCTGTTTTGAGATCGCAAAATTGTAAACTCATTCAGGTGTCTTCATTCTCTACTAGTTTTTTTTTTATTTTTTTTTTTTAATCGTGCATGTTTCTTCAATTTGACCTGTGTTGACTTTGTAACTAAAAGTGCAGTAAATACAGTAAGTACTTTGAAATTGTGGAAGGATTTTGCTTGATGTGAATGCGAGTGTGTACAGTATATATTGTTCTGATGTCTTTAAGGGAGTTATCGCAAACAGACATGGCTGACGATGATGATGTTATGGAGGAAGAGGTCCAGTGAGTAGCTCATCCTTTCACACTTGCGAGCAGCAATTATTCATAAACATAAACATGTCCACATCCTTTAGCTGTTTTTTATTACTTAATATGCGAAAGCTAAAATTTGACTTTTAAATTTTCCTTAATATTTTTTCTGTAAAAGTACACACAAATGTCCATGTTGGTTTTATTGGTATAGGAAAATCAATAATCGAAAAAAAAGAAAATCCTGATAATATCAGCCATGCCGATATTTAGCACAACAACGCGGACTTGAGTGTGATATTGCATTTATCCAACAATTCCACAAACACCATTTATTTTCAACAGATCATGATTTGCTTGTTTATTTAAACCAGTGATTTTGCTCCGCCCACACATATCCATCCCTCCATGACTGGTGGAGCTAACTGACTGTTTTGAACACGGACACAACATGGTATTGGTGCTAAAAAATGTCTCATCTAGGTTTTTGAATTCTTCAAAAACTTTTTCAGCGATCTTAATTGTCATTCAAATGAAACTTAAACCTAAAAAGTGTATTATTTTAAAATGTAAAATTGTTGCAAATCAAGAATTTGACATGGTTACGGACACTACATATTTTTTGGAACAAAAATGTAAAATTTTCTTAATTGATTTAATTTAAGCAAAAATTTTTACAGGTCATATGCTTCTAGAAGCTTACACCAATTCTTGTATTAATACTCATAAAGAAATATGAATAATTATTGTTATTGTTTAAAGCAGACAAACAATGTCTTCTTTATAACATTCTGTCAATAGGTAGTTTAGTATCTGTGAATAAAAGAATACAAACAGTTCAGGGGGGATTTTGAAGCAATTACTAAAAAGACGAAGTGTTGTTTAACATTATTACATGTGTTTTATTGCTGAAAGTGCTTCCATGACTGGTTTGGAATGTGGGTTTTGTCAGGCGTCTGCTCTTCACTCTTTCCAAAACTGATACTTATGGTTAAATGTCCCAGTGCGGTTATGCTCTATATCATCACTCATGGAACCTCTTTCATCCAATCAGATTACTCAGTCGGAACTAACTGTTGTATAATATTTCCTGATATACTCGATTTCTAGTTTTAAAAAAGATAATTCACCACACAACCTAACTAGTTTTAAAAAGTTATGCTGTTTACTGCATTCTAGTTATATTGTTGTTGGTCTTTTGGCTGCTCCCGGCAGGGAACATCCGATCCGCATACAAGCTTGGTACAGGTTTTACACAGGATGCTCTTCCTACATCTAGTGGCTGGGGTTGGGGCATTGGCTGGAAATCAAACCCAGGCATATAGATATAGATTCCTAGCCAATGCCCAAACCCCTGCCACTAGATGCAGTGCCGGGTCCAAGCCCAGATAAAATAGGAGGGTTGCGTCAGAAAGAGCATCCGGCGTAAAACCTGTACCGAGCATGTATGCGGATCGGATGGTCCGCTGTGGCGACCCCTTGCCAAAAGACCAACATATGTATGTATAAATCTAATTGTATTTATTTTGTGTACAAACTTGTAACATGCTTAGATAGAAACATGCATCACTGAGAATTTAAAATTAAAAACATAATTTATATTGACTTACAGTCTCAGTGAATTAAACATGTCATATTTCCCTAAAACCAACATTAAATTGACTCTCCAAAACAGTGTGGACATTATACATGAAAACCTTCAGCATGCATTTAAAGCAAAAGTTTTGTTTCAAAACTGTGAATGGTATATAAACATTATTCAATTATGAATTAATTAAAATTAACGAATACATCTTTATTGCTCCCTGAGAAATAATAAAATCATTGTTTCTCTTTTTTCTTTCTTTTTTTTTTGTTATCAGGGAAGAAGGTACGTTTCTACGTCACTTACTCGGCTTTAGTCATTAACAGTAAATTGTCTGCATGTGAGAAATGTGCCTTTGCATTATTATTCTCAGCACGAACTCAAACTGATTATAATGTTTTTCATGGGCTTGTTTTTGTTTGTTTTTCTGCACAAATCTAGTGGACGAGTCAAAGTTCAAACCTAAGTGAGTTCCTCTTCACACTGTAATGTACTAATGAATTGTCTGAACACGTCACTGAACCTTCATGTGATCACTGATTTTGTAGGTTTATGCAGAACATTCAAGCACCGAAAATTCCAGAGGGGGAGAAAGTGGATTTTGATGTGAGTAGGTCTATATTCGGGACATCAGTTAGATGCATTAGAGCTTCCGATGAGAAACAAATAAAGTGGTGCGTGTGTATATGTGTGTGTGTGTGTGTGTGTGTGTGTGTTTTAGGACATTCACCGTAAACGGCAGGAGAAGGACCTGGCTGAGTTGCAGGCTCTGATCGAGGCTCACTTTATCCAGAGGAAGAAAGAGGAAGAGGAGCTTATCGCTTTGGTTACCAGAATTGTGAGTGTTTCAGGTTTAGAACATGAAGTAACTTGTAATGAAAATGTAACAGTTTCCATGATTTATTTGTTCCTCTTCACTTTGGTTAAGTGTTTCCTACATTACCCACAATGCTCGGTGATAGTGGATCAGTGGGATTTAGCTCGTGCTTCACCTACCTACCTAAAGAGAGCGATGCAGGATCACTTTAATCCCGTAGTCTGTAGTCTGTCCAGATCTCTCACCTCTCCAGCTGCTCAGACACATCAGGTTCCTGAGGTTTAACTTTCTCACACGACCAGACACGAACCCAGGGATCTACTAAGATATCATTAAATGCTTCTGTACCTAAGTGACAGTCTTATCAAGTGGTTTAAGGGCAAACGGCAGGATCTACAGCAAGTTTAGGTGTAACGTTCCAACAACAACATTCCTGCAATCTGCTGTAATGATGATCGGCTTTACAGTGTTATTAGAAGGAAAGAACTTACATTATGAAAGCGTTGGTGTTAATCTCCATGATGTGAGAACATTTTCCTGCTTCCCGTCATGTGTTTCTGGGTCTTACTTTATATCCAGCACAATCTGGACCAGGATAAAAGATTTACTGAGATAAATTAACCGTGTTAATGAACCTACAGCTGAAATGTGGCTGCAACATTTTAGGAACACTGATGAAGACGGCCGAAACATGGTGTTGGTGCTAAAAGTGTCTCACCTACTGTAGGTGTAGAGTCCATAACTTTTTTGAATTCAAATCTTTCAATGATCTTAATTGTCATGCAAATGAAACTTAAACCTAAAAAAAAGTGTATAATTCTAAAATGTAAAATTGTTGCCAATCAGGAATTTGACATGGTTACGGACACTACATATTGGGACAAAAATGTAAAATTTTCTTAATTGCTTTAATTTAAGCAAAAAATTATGCTTCTAGAAGCTTACACCAATTTTTGTATTAATACTCATAAAGAAATATGAATAATTATTGTTATTGTTTAAAGCAGATAAACAATGTCTTCTTTATAACATTCTGTCTAACGCTGAAAAATGGTCATTTTTGGCGCACACATGAAATTTTTAGGGAAGCAAAACTTCCATGTTGCATAAACTTCAGAAGTAGCTTCTTTGGTACACACATTCTGAAAAAAAAAAAAACTAAAATCAGCGCCAATTCTGTGTTTTGGCCGAGAGTTTTAGAAAAAAAATGCTTAAAGATCACCGAAGGAGCAGAATAGAGCAACATTCTTGGAGCCAAAAAAATAAGCAGGAGTTTAGCAGGGTCCTCATGACTTTATCAGCAATAACATTTAAGCCATTAACATAGGTTTCATTTAGGTTCCCCAGGGTGTGACTCTGTCCCATAGGTGTGTGGCACCAGGAGGCCTCTGGGAGGGTGCTGGCACTATGATGTTGGCAGTGGACCTTTTGGGTGATGTGGATGAATCCAATGGATTGGGAGCTTGGGCTTGGGCTCTTTGTCTGCTGGGCTCAATGGGCTGAGGTGCACTAGGTGTTCTGGTGCCTTTCTATCTTGGCCAACATTGACTTTTCTGTGGGATCGTACCAGACAGGCTAGCCTTTGGTCCTTGTGGGCATGGGTGAGCCTTAGGTGCCTATGATCCAGTTATCAGTTTGCTGGTGTATAACTGCTGATAAATGTTCTTGATTGTCAGTGTACCATTAATTATGTCCATTAATAATTATGTCAACAAAAGATCCATACAAGCACAGTAAGATGTGTGTGTGTGTGTGTGTGTGTGTGTGTGTGTGTGTGTGTGTGTGTGTGTTCAGGATAATCGTCGTGCAGAGAGGGCCGAGCAGCACAGAATCCGAGCGGAGAGAGAAAAGGAGCGACAGGCCAGACTCGCTGTGAGTTACTCCTGAGCATTTTGTCTATTAAGTGGGAAAAATATCATCTTCCAGCACCTACAATAAACTCAGTGGACAACATTTGAAGGCAATTTTGTTTGCAGGAGGAGAAAGAAAGGAAGGAGCAGGAGGAACAGAGGAAGAAGCAAGATGAGGATGCTAAGAAAAAGAAGGCTCTAAGCACCAAGACTCATCAGTACGGAAGCATTCAGCAGAGGGTGAGCAGACTTGTTTATCAGAAATATTAAAGGAATGGGCTTCAGGCTCCGGGTTCAATTCCCACCTTGGGTCAGTGTACATGGAGCTTGCATGTTCTCCCCCGTGCTTGGTGGGTTTCCTCCCACAGTCCAACATGCAGATTAGTCTAATTGTTGTTGGTCTTTTGGCCGTTCCTGACAAGGGGTTGCCACATACAAGCTTGGCACAGGTTTTTCACCAGATACCCTTCCCGATGCAACCCTCGCATTTTATACAGGCTTAGGACCGGCACTGCATCCAGTGGCTGGGAATCGAACCCGGGCCTTCTGCATGGCAGACGGAACACCTTCCCATGAGCCACCAGTGCTGCTGCAGATTAGACTTATTGGCATTCACAAATTACCCTTAATGTGTGTGAATGGTAGTGTCTTTAATCCTCTCTGGAACTTATGGTATCTGTCCAGTGCTGTCCATGTATCATATATTGTCCACTCAGACAGCCTTAGGGGCACTTCACAGCCATTTTGCATTTCTTTGTTGCATTTCTTTTAACCATGGGGCAGCTTCAATACTGGCATTTCTTTGCATATAGGGGAATCCTATTAGGGCACCATAGCATGTTTTCTCCACTAAAGAAAGGAACCCTGAAGGGCAATTCATCATGTTTTTTTTTTTGGCACATAGGAGCAGCTTTGAGGGTGTTCTTGCACATTTGAGCAACTTGCAGGGTAATGGCACCCTCGAGGCACCCTTCTGCACTTCTGTATTTTTTAAACCACAGGACATCTTCAGTGGTTACTGAAGGAGAATAAAAAACAATAAATAAGGAATTAATGTGAATCATAAACCTTTATCAACTTCACAAACAACTGCCCTTAGACTAGTTTTATAGTTTTACCCGTCTGTGTATATAAGAGTGTATAACAGCACAAACGTAACAGTGTGTATTAATGACTTTCAGGCCGACGGTCGCAAAGGAGCCAAGAAGCAGACGGAGAGGGAGAAGAAGAAGAAGGCGTTGGCTGAAAGACGCAAGCCTCTTAATATTGATCATCTCAGTGATGACAAGCTTAAGTATGATGTCATTATATATATATATGAATCCGAATGTTTCACTAATAACCAGGCTCGTCACACTAACATCTAAAGGAAGGTTAAAAAAGCAGTTCAGCTCTTAAGATTACTTAAGGGAGGAAAAAAACGGTTCAATTGTATGTGCTATAATGTAATGAATGGAAATGCAGTTTGACTTCAGGTTTCATTCATTCTCTTTCTGTCCTGAGTTTAATTAGCACCAAAACATCTGGATTCCCAAAATGCACTACAGTATGTCTCATAATGCAGTTTTTTAAAATAGAGAATATGATATTTAGTGCTACATTTACAGATACAGGGCTTTTGTCCTTCCTACAGTAGTATACGAGGGGTGTTCAAGTCAAACCGGGACTTTTAATTGAAGTTATTAGAGTAAAAAAACTCCCTTTATTTCTGTATATAATCCCCTGCTACGCTAGTGCTTGGATACCATCACATTTGTCAGCGTCATGATCAGAGTGCCTGCTTCACATCTGAAACGCTGGCCTCCCAGGAACTCCTTTTATGGGTCCAAACATGTTGAAAGGGCTTGGAGTGAGGTCAGGACTGTACAGTACGGGGGATGTGGCAATAACTCCTAACCGAGTTTCTGTAATGTGCAAGTGGTGTTGGTGAATGATAGTTGAACCTGGACCTTCTGAACCATAGTCCAATGCCTTAACCACTGAATTATCTGTCGATTCAAGCGTCAGGCGTTCCACTTGCTGATGACTGCATTGGGCGTCACAAGTCCTGGTTTGGCTGGAACACCCCACGTATAACCCACTTGTTAACCGTGACACTGAAACAACAGGAGGAAACGTTTGTACCCACAAACTTTAGCGAACTTCCCGACCATGTTTTCATGTGTGTGCAGGGATAAAGCTAGTGAGCTGTGGCAGTGGCTGATGGAGCTGGAGGCAGAGAAGTATGACCTGGCCGAGAAACTGAAACGTCAGAAGTATGATGTAAGAGAAAACACTATGGTACAAAACAAGCTTTTGTTCAGTAAGACACACATGTGGCACTAAGGGGAGCTTGTCTGCTTCCTGCTTTTCTTTGTCTCGCAGATCACTCTACTCCTTGTTCGGGTCCAGGACAGTCAGAGGTAAGGAGATCTTTAAACTCCATTTGGGTCGTTGAACAATACGAATCTACTTTATACGTAACCTTGATCATGAAGTTGATAAGGACAGCGATCATGTTCTCGCACATTATCATAAGCTAAAACAGTATTTCCCTTTAAAAAAGAAAAAAATACAGCTTGTCATGTTACAAAGAAACCACAAAGCTCTCCATCTCGAACACTTAACCCTGTTGGAAAATGTCTAGAGAAACCCAGACACTATTATTTTTCCAAAAATGTTAAGGAAATGATGGACTTCAGTAGAAAACCAAACGTCCAGGAGGTGGAGCTGCATCTGATCCAACTCCTCCTATAAACCTAACCCTAACACACTGAAACACCAAGAGATGGAGCAGGTCCAACTTCACACCATGGATTTTTTGACTAAACAGTTGTGTGGTTATAAGAAAAACTCTTGTTGTTAATGAGAATGATCAGACAAATTAGCTAGGAAGCTAAAAAGTGTGGACTTTGGAGCAGTGGAAAAGGTTTGCTGCAGGTCCAAAGGTCATGTGGTCTGCTGAGTTCAGACTGACCCTATTCAGGAGGGATGGGAGCATCAGGGTAAGAAAGGAAACGCATGAAGCGCCTCTAACTAAAAAAAACCCAGCCAGCCTATAACACTACAATAACCCGTCATACCATATGGAGTGAAGCTGTATTTAACAGTGAACTGATTGTACTGTACGTACTGTACTCCACCTGTCATGTCTGTGCATTCCTGCTTTCCCTACCTCAGCAGTGGAACCCAATGTCCCCTCTCTGTGTCTCTCTGCAGCGCGAAAGGACGAGGCAAGGGCAGCAGAAGGAGGTAGAAATGCTGACAGTCTGGAGATGGGAGAGTCTTCCGCTCTGCACAGCCTCGTGGGATTTGTTAACGTCATTAGTCAAAGTTATGTAACCGAATGTAGGATAACGAACCCTTTAAATGTATATTTCTGCCTGGCATTACAAATAAAGTACAGAATGTTTGACCTTGGCTTGTGAGAACATTAAACTTTTGTATTGCAACAAAAATGTAGAGGGAAAAAAAAGTATATACTGTAGGTATACGATGCAGAATGTAATGACCCTCGGTCACATGATGCAGCACTTCATTAAAAAATCTGATAAATGTATTGTAATAAATAAAATATAGTGAATAAATCAGCAAATACAGGATTAGATTACAGGCACTAGTTAATAGAAAGCAGTATAAATGCTATATTTATTTTTTTTTAAATTGCTGCTAATTTTAGGTAATCTATATACCTGTAAATAAAAGAAAGGTTTTGTCTGTACATTTGATTTGTTTTAACTCGCTTATTCAATTATATCTTTACAATTCATACGCACATTGGAGGACCCGAAACCAGTCTCTGAAAAGCTTGTCTGTCCACCCACATTCTGTTGTGAACAGGGAATTGCCAGATTTAATAATATACTTTAAAAAAAGGACTAATAAGCTACTTGATTAATGGAAATAAACACCAGCACCAATAGATGTAAGCTAAACTGAATATTTTTACTTCTGAAATAACAGCGTTGTGAATTTTAACATGCTGGAGTCGTTTTAAGACAAAACTTAACCTTTATCCAATCTTTATCTTTATCCAATCTGTGACTCACTCTCCGATTACTGAACAGGGAGTGTATTTGGCTCATGATGAAAGAAGTACAACTTAGTATAAACATGACACATATGAACTATAAAGGCACTTAAATGTAATACTTAACCAAATCTGCCATTCCTAGGCAAGACAAAAAAAGTCTATATTTTCTATAACGTTCATATTGAACCAGTCATCTCTGACACAAACAGAACACACAGCGCTGCTCTTTTTACATTACTAGCTTTAATTGAAGCTACATCTGAGACACGTGGTGCTGGAGAAGCCACACATGAAAATGAGACGTGCATTGTTGTTTATACATATATACGATTATGAAAGACACAAGTTGAGTGTGACAAAATGGCATGTGCTGCCCTCAGTGTACTTCAATGAGAGTCCATGGCGTGTGTGTGACATCATCAAACTATAGACACTATGCACACACAAGCTAACACCAGTGCATTTTCAAGTTGTCCTGTCTGTAACCTCCTGAGACGAGATGCAGACGGTGGGCAGAGTGAGACGAGGCAGTGGAGCGCGGGTGGAGATCCTCACCACAGGTGCGTCTCCCGGATCTCAGCGATGACCTGACTGGCTTTCTGTAAGGCCTGTGGACACACAGAGGGAGGCGAGGAGTTAGTACCGGTCTCTAAGGAATTACGAAAATCTGTGAAGGAATAATGTGAATGTCCTGGTGCTGACATCGCTCACAGCTACAGCACGTCGCGTCTTTTCAGTACCCAAGTCTTAATCTGAATCGTCACATATTCAGAAATTTAACACGACACAAATTCAAAGAAAATCTGTTTAGAAAATTATTAATTATCTTTCCAATAATGTATCTTTCCATTCCTGAACTGAACTAAAAACATTTCTGTGGGTTAACGACATCATCTCAAATTCAAATTCTTATTCACCGCATGCACACTCATACACAGTCATACACACTCATACACAGTCATACACAGTATTAGGGATGCACCGATACTGATGCCGGTATCGGGTATCGGCCTCGATACCACATTTTCTAAAGTACTCGTACTCGTTAAAAGTACCGGGGACCGATACCACGGTCTGAGAAATGACTATTTTTGAGCGGCGTGTAAGGGGTTAATCACAGGCGCCGAGTGCCCGCCCCCAGGCCCCGCCCCCAGCTCAGAGC
>JAQMYL010000002.1:24643325-24658204 GCA_030014365.1 Clarias pachynema | reverse complement strand
AGGCTGACCTCTGTGTCTTAAAATAACAACTAACTGTTGTTTTTGTTGTTGTTACGTAATTACCTAATTCCATATGTTATTTTATAGTTTTGAAATTGGCAGTATTGTTGTAGAATGTAGAAAATAAATCACTGAACAAAAACAAAAATTTGCAAGTGACCCCAAACTTTTGAACGGTAGTGTATATAGTGCATTTTTAAAAAATATATATATATATATATATATAGTTTGGTGTAGAGTTTACCTCTCCAAACCTATTTGGTCCATAAGGCAAGCACAAAAAACAAAAAAAAACAACTAATACCTGGACATTGAATGAGCCTCTTCCAGGCATTCGGTCCACTTATTTGTCCACCCCTGCTCAGAGGCTGAGACTGGGTTGTCCCGCTCAGTATGAAATTGCTGTTAAACCGACTCGAATCAATTTTTTTGAGGCTGGTCCTTCTCTGCTTCGCTGGCAGAGAACAGCGTATCTTTTATTGCGTTCTGCCATCGTTTCGTAATGGCGGCTCATTTAGGAGTCACCTTGCTAATCAGATAAAGACAGACGGCCCCTAAAGGCCCTTAAAGTGCCCTGAAGCGATCGCTTCCCTAATATCAGCTGCATACCCAACAATCCCAGCCCGGTGTCGGCATCGCCGTCAGACACGCAGCTCTTCGGTTTTCATGTCCTTGACTTCAGTCAGCCTCCCTAATTGAAGTGCTGCGTTCAGCGCTCTCCGGCACGTTTATTAAGCTCTCGCTCAGGGGCCAGTCATTGTGGAGAGCTGGACAGCAGATAAGGATCAATAAGGGTGGAGAGCAGCGCTGGCGGCGTCGCTCTCTCCCTCCGCTGACCTTTTGGAAATGATTAGAGATTACATGCATTTCTCTCTTTGTCTGCGTCTGTCACTTTCTATCTCTCTCTCTCTCCTTCTCTCCGACATGTTCTGTATCTTCTCGTCCTCCCTTTGTCTCGCTGTCCATTTTTTGATGAACATTATCTTATTCCAAGCCTTTCCAGTTTCCATACGTTACATTATGGTCGTGTGCAGGGATGAGCTCAGGATAAAGTTGAGCTCTGTGATTGAGGTCGGTCATTAAAGCGAGATTCTGAATGTGGGGGTAGAGAGTGCAGAGCTCTGGATTACAGATGGCGTAACTAGGTTCCCCTTTCACTCCTCATCAAAAAAATGAATATGAAAGCAAAGCGCCACTCTGGCTGCAGGCGCTGAGGAGATCGGCTCTGACACCAAGCAGTCTCTCAGCTTCCAGAACCTTCTGTTTAGCACTAATAGAACCGCTGCAGCGTTTGTGCGCGGAGACTTCGTACTCCGCCACCTCGGGCAGCATCATCCTCATCGTCGCCATTAGAGACGGCTCGGAGTTCAGTCACGCGGCAGCGGCCGCCGCCACCTCGTCCAATTTGCGTGCGTGTGGACGTGTCGTCTGGTTTCTTCAGGGCAACCATGCGTGCGCATGCATTGTGCATGACTTCCCCTTAGATTAGCATAACCCCTGAGTTAATTAGCATGCAAATGTTGCCTTGAATTAGCTTTTCGTCAGTTGCACCTCTTCGCTGTAGCCGTGTGTCTGTGAGGCGAAGAAAGGGGTAAATGTTTAGAGGAATGTTTGTAGCTTAGACCCGTCATGGGAAAGGTGTGTCGAAATTATTAGATACAGAGTGATCACTGGTGGTGTGTTGGAGATGAATAAAGTGGCTGAATATTAAAAACCCCAATAACGCCGACAGGGTTCTGTTTAATTCTAGCTGACTTGGGAGATGGACACAATGTTTTGTTCTTGTTTTTTCGACTCCTATAGTTTTTACAGTCAGGACCATTGATGGAGCTACGATTACGTTTTTGACTGAATCTTTTTTCCAGCTGCATAACACAGTTAAATGATTACACACCTTCCAGCCAAAAAGAAACTCATAGTGTGTGATCCCACGACGATAAAATATCAACAGAGTGCTGCTTTGGGTAACCTTGTTACCTCACGGATCCAGGGCTGGATAACGTCTGTATGAAGCGTCTCATGTTCTCCACGTCTTTATGGGTTTCCTCTGCGATCTTTGGTTTCCTCACAGCTCCCAACAACCATGTGGATTTTGGAGCCTTTGTGATTGTCTTTACTTACCACCCGCACCCCTGGTTACTGCAAGGACTGTTCAAGTCAAACCGGGACTTTCGATTGTGCAGAATAACACCACAGTAAAAACTCCCTTTATTTCTCTATACAATCTCCTGCTACACTAAATGCACTTATGTGCTTTTTAAGCAACCCCCCCCCCCCTTCTCATACTATCAGTCAAAGAAATTAAAAAGTGTTAGAATATGTAGAAATATTTTCAACTGTCTGGTGCAAATACATTCACGTTTGCATTGATGTTTACCAATGACGTGTTGGAATCCACGTTTTAAATCTGGTTTTAATGTCTGGTGTAATATCTGTTCTGTTGTTACTTGTATAAATTGTTCCTTTACTTACCATGATTTTTGTAATCCTCAATTCAGATGCAGCAGCAGGAACTGGCACAGATGAGACAACGTGACGCTAACCTCACTGCGCTCGCCGCTATAGGGCCTCGCAAAAAACGCAAACTGGACTCTCCTGGAGCTTCTGGAGCAGAGGTAAGCGCACCGACCCCTTTATATAAACATCTTTACTGATGGTTTTGGTGTCGGATTGGGGGGAGATATTCCAAACAGGGAACAAATTAGAAGAAAGGATGCAATTTTTAGCATTTGAAAATGTATATCACTATTTAAACTCCTTATTGTGCTACATTATGCACATACAGTATGACTTAGTTATCTGAAAGTTCACCTACATAATCAAACCACATCGGAGTTTAACTTATAATCGTAGTTTAGGTCTTGGAACACAGTAACATACTCTGGTCAAATTCACTAGGGAGGCTAGAAGTTACACTTTATTATTTATGTTTTTCTGTTCTGGACATCATTATAGTGAACTGGGGCTGCATACAGTTACAAGTGTCGGGCAATAGGGGGCGTCGATTTAATCTGAAGCCTGAAGTTCATCTTACTTTTTTCTTTTAATAAAGTTTGTTGGAATGCCACTGATACATTCATCCCACCCCTGCCATGTCTGGGTCACCATTATGTCTGTCGCCACTAGTCACATAATCAGGATAAAGAACAGAGACACTGATAAGACTGATGACTGATAATAATAGATACATTCAGGGATTGTGTATCTACAAATTTACAAAGCAACAGTATTTACAGACAGTTTTTTTCATATACCAGAGTTTAATTTCACTTTTCGCCCTACCAGTGTTTTAATACCAGTACACCTCACTTTCCCATAATACTACATGAATCTACATAAAGTATCTGGTGATATTAAAGTTTGAGGGGAAATCTATTTATTTTCCACATTTGTTTGGAAGTAAAAGTTATAATTAAGTATTGACCTGTATTGCTGTTGACCTCTTTAAGTGGTTCTTTTGGGAAGAGACATGATTTCAGTATTTTTGCCTAATACTAATTAAGACTGCACAGTTTGATTTAAAAAAAAAAATTACATTGTTTATTTTTGAGACACATTGCATATTTGCGACTGCCATCTAGGCTAACTAACACCAAATAATTGGACAAATGATCTTAAGAGAAACTCAGCATAAATTCCTTTAAATACCACAGTTAATGGTGTGTTAACTGGCAAATTGCCGCCTTTTGAAATGTCATAATTGCACAAGTTCATACTGCGAATTAGATTTTTATGTGATTAATTGTTACATCACTTGTACTAATAGTGTTACACACCATAAGTACGTCCCGTCATTAAAGACACTTTATTCCACCGAGTCTGATGCTCTCTTTTTCACCTAGTGGGAGAGTAGAGGCTTGTCCCTTCTTGAAATTTAGTAATGGTCCACAAGATAACTTTATATTCATTTGGTGTGCAGTGGGCTGTGGTTTAAAAAAAAAAACTAAAAAAAAAACCTGATTTGAGATAAACATAAAAATGTTAAATAAACAAACAGATGTGCATGTAATTTAATTGGGAGCTTGGAGTAAGTGATGAAAGCAGTGATGGTGAAAACAAAAGTTGTGGATTTAATTAAGAGTTAAAACTCAAATTTTCAGCCAACGGAAAAAGTCATTTCGATGTACAGTATGTCGTATTTGATGTACAGTAGGATGTCTGTGTGTGCTGCAGCAATGCAATTTACTTTCATTGGAACTAACAGACATGAACTCTGCAATGTCTCTGTGCACAAGCAGAAGCTCCGTTAGTGGAGACGGTGGAGAAATGGGTTGAGTTACGTATCACAACTGAATTTATATATTTAATGTGTCGCCACACTGCCTTGAAAGTTTTTTTTTTTTTTATTATTATTATTAATTTTTAATATGTTTATTGTTGCAATTCCTTTATAGTCCTACAGGTGGAGCACTCTAAACTATTCATATCATCCTGTGTGGTAGGAGCAAATTATTTGCTAAATTTGGTTTCAACTGTAAATCAAATTGGCATTTTGATATTGTATCAGGTGGTCTCTGGTGATTCCCATCACCCCAAAAAATGCTATTTGACAAGCTATTTGATTTTACTACAGAAAAAAAAGAACTTTGAACGCCTTCGAAAAGTTTTTTTCTTTCCGTGTGCTGACCGTTACAAAAACAGTCAACTGATCCAAAGGGGGAAGGAAGAACTCGTACTGTCCATCAAAACATTGTGCCATAAATCTCTTCTCAGTGACTGTGTGTACAGATTAAAAGAAATATAACGATATTTCAGTAATGTATTTGTCATCATGATAACATTTCTTCAAACTGCCATATTTGCATTTACACTCATCATATGGGAAATGGTGTTATTTCATATGCAAATTCCACTGGGAATATTTCAAACCTATGGCTCTGAGTCACTAAGTTGATTATGTTCCACACCTAAGCAATAATTACTCCAATACTAAGAAGGCTATGCGTATTTATTCTCTTAGCCACTATTTGACGTCTTAACGATGTAGTTAATGTTTAATCCTGCAAAGGACTTTAATTACTGAATATGTGTCGCCTAATGTTTTAGATGTAAATATTAATAATACCGCAGAGATATCAGTGACGCAGATGGTAGAGAATATGTGGCTATAAATGTCGCAGGTATGAAAAGCATGAATAACTAAAGTGCTCTGAGGGCACTGCTGAACCACTTAAAGAAGGGGGGAAAAAAACAACAAAGAAATGCAATTATATAAAGCTGTATCTACAGTTCATGTCTTTTTCTAATGTTCTAGTTTCACCTAGACTTTCAGAATGACGCATGAACACGTATTAGAAGTGAAGGAAACGAGGCGATCTTTCTCTTCATTTTCGCCTCACCACGTTTCAGTCTTTCACATCCGCCTCGAAAATGCCTTCGGCAATTCTTTTTTTTTTCCCTCCTTCTCTGGCGCTCCACTCTGTCTCCACCCCCCCTGTGGAGTTAGGTGAATGTGACTTTTCTAAAGGGGTCAGCACTGGCCTCGAGGGCTGTAGCTCAGGCCGCTCTGAAGGGGCCAGTCAGACATTTCATCTCCACAGTTATGCGCCTGAGGGTTTGGGCGGCCTGGAGCGCCAGCTAGCCTGCCAGGTGGCCAGCTGCGCTATAAAGGCTTGACTGTTGTTGTACTGCGGCTTCCTGAAAAAACACAACATTTAATTCTTTAGAAAGGCTGATTATAGTGTCATTGTGAAGGACAATAGCTCTGACATACAATGTTAAGTGAAGGTGAGTTCTTGCCACGATCATTTTTCACTGATTTTAACAAGATTTCTTGACTTGCTAGGCATTCGAAAGGATCTGCAGGACTACAAACACTGCAAAGGAAAGAAAGAAAGAAGAAAAAAATCCTCTCGGTTGCGTGCGTATTCAAAGGAAGGTGGTATTTTTGCCATGCCCTTTGTTCAAACCCCAAGCCCTCTGGGCATTTTCTATCTGATTGCCAGTCAGGAACAGACCTGCTATCTCAGACTTGATGAGCCGTTGAGGCTGAAGGCCGGGCCTGAAGCAGAGCCTGAGGTTGGATTAGTCATAGAGCAGGTGATGAGGGCGTTCCTCAGAGGTGAGTTCTAGGCCCAACTTTAATAAAAGCTGCCGAATGGCCGTGGGCCTGCATACCAGACTGAGCCCGCGGCGTGACTGCACACAGAGCCGCATATTAACGTGTCCTTTCCACTTTGGAGGCCAGAGGGGCTGCGGTAAGGACGGATTGAGATGAGAGTAGAAAGAAGCAGAGTCTGGGTGGAAAAGAATAGGGTATGACAGAAAAAAGAAAGAGAAGGATTTAGTGAATACGCTGTCTGGTACACTCTTCAGATCGCACCCTTTCATCTTTAATGACTGTAGAATAATAGACGCTGGTATGTGTCGTTTTTTTTTCTTCTTTCTTCTTCTTTTTATTGCAGATCCTTTTAGAGCATTGCTTTTTGCCATTAACTTTGATTTAGTCAGCGCAGATGATCAACAAGAAGGGGGAAAATAGAGGGATTGAGAGACAGCAAAGCGATGAGGTAGAGAAAGGGAAAGAGAGAGAGAGACGCTTGCCCTTCCCTGCAGCAGAATTAACAAGGCATCACATGGAAAACTATCTGAGGCTGGCTATGAAAGGGAGGGGGGGAGAGGAGCCATTAAAAGCAGCCTGGAGGGATGGACTGCACCCAATATCACTAAAGCAAGTTCTCTCAGCCACCGAAGCAAGGGCTCGCTTACAGGCAAAAAAGCGCGCCGAGTTCTATAGCCACAATTAAAACCTCCCCTTCTGCCAGATGAGCCCGGGGCAAGGGAGACAGCAGTGGGGGGAAGGGACAGCCATGGAATACCAAAGGCACACTGAAACACGGAGCCAGTAATGAGCTCTACCAAAGCAGCCTGTTTTTTTTTTTTTTTTCCACATGGGAGCATGGTTTTAAACGTTACCACGCGTGGCTTTCAGAAGTCAACGCACATGTTCGCCGTTCTTCATACGAACGCGTTCGACTTTACCGAGTCGCATGTTGCAATTCAAGACTACTTGTTGCGTTTTTAGTAGGACGCACATTAAAGCTACTTGAACTTTAAGATGTGCCTTTGCTTGAACTAAACCAACTAAAGTTGGTTTTTGGCAGCCTTCTAAAGTTACTCGTCTTACCAATAAAATCTCGGGTTTGAATTCCGCAGCTGCCTGTTCGTTAACATTTTATTTTTACTGTGAAAATCTTTTAATAATAGACCTGTGATTTAAAAAAAAATTTTTTAAAAGCTGGATGATAATCAATGTGATTCAGTCTCACGAACAAGGGAGAAAGAGAAAGACATATTCATGTTCTTCCTCTTGCCACAATTCTACAAATCGCTCGTATTTAATTTTTAACATGCTCGCCGTTGCCATGTTCGGGGTTCTTCTTAGTTGAACTCTTGTCATCCCATGCCGTCTCTCCAGTCGTTAGCTTTGAGAAGATCATCATAACCGTGCTCTCACTCTTTTAATCTCAGATCCATGGACGTCTCAGCTGTACTCGCTGACCATCACTTCATCATCAAGAATTATTTCACGATGTCCAGTTATCAGGTTAAAGTCGTTAAGTGTAAATCCGGCTTAACGTGACTGGATGGTTGACTGAACAGTTACCTTGTAATGCTTAACTTTTAAACGCTTAAGGCTAACGCGTGCTTCCTCTGAAACACGTGAAGTCAGCCAGCCGCGTCTTTTCAAACTGCTGCTCATACTGTGGCTCAGGGCAGAGTAAAAAAAACAAAAAACATGCAAGTTCACCGCCTTCCATACACAGGAATCCCCAGATGCCAGGTGATTGCGCTCTAAGGGTGAGAGCGACATTAGCCAGTCATATAGTAAACTCCCTCGGCTTTCATTCACAGATGACCATCCTGTAATCTTCAGATTGCTGAAAATAGTTTGTATAATAAATCAAATTATTTATCAAACTCCAGATTTTTACGATATCGTTCTTGACTATGTTTTATAAAAGAGATAAACCAGTATGTGTTCATAGACATGAAACGAAGCAGCTTATTGCCTTAATCTGTGAAAGCCTGAACAGCAACGATCTTCAGCCTTCAGCTAAAAAATTTACACATGTACATGAGAGGTTGTGCTACAGTAAGCCAGGAAAAAAAACTTTCTACAGCCAGCGTTCACCTTTTTTCATCCTTAGAGCTGTGATTTGCCGCGTCTGTATCCGGACAGTCCACCAGTTGACGACCTCAGCTTTATGCCTTGGGTGGTACTTCAGTTTTTGGCGCTTCGTGCACTCGGGGAAAGCATTTCCCGCAGAAGTCTTTACGGAGGCATCCAGTGGAGGCAGGTGCAGGGTATTAGCATCTAAACAGGCAGTGAGTTTATTAAACTGGCCAACGTAGGAGAAGCAAAAGCAACCAAAATAGCTGCTTCTATTTCTTAAATCTGTATTTTTGTTTCTCTTTGTAACCCCAGGATAGTGTAATGTTAAGAAGAAGAAGGAGGAGGATGAGGAGGAGGAGGTCAGTCTTCCTCTGAATGTCTTCTCCAAAACAAGTCTCAGCTAAACTAAGACATATTGCACCACTCATGTGCTTGTTTTTTTGTTAGTTTTTTTTTTTTTTTTTTTAAACCCAGACCAGGTTTTGCTGATTTGCCGTTTTTTACGGTGTCCATCATGTCCGGCCGCTTATAAACACGTTAAAATGACACACGAATGCAAATAGCTTTTCCCGATCATCTGTCATGTTCAAAGGATGTGCCTCAAGTTTTACCTCCGTACCCCTGTCGAATATGTTTTGCGCCTGGAAATATTAGTTCCCTCCCCCACGTCAAAAGTTGCCCCCGAATTCTCACCTACACCGATGGAAAAACACATCGCGTCTTTCAGCAACAAAGTCAGGCCTTAGGCGCTTTTAAGATGCCCATCTCAAGGAAATTAATTGCCTCCCTTGTTAATCTTGGCTAATTAAGAAAAGTTTGTGAGTAGTGGTGAATTATTTTTAGTCTCTTTCCTGAAAAAAACTATGGTAATGAAACTGACACTTTTAAGAGAGAGAGAGAGAGAGAGAGAACCTTTTGTAATGTCTAGCAAGTCCACTTTAACCAGGACTGAAACACTCGTACCCCATCCTACAGTTCCTGATATTCGGCGAGGTTTAATCACACTGTTGTATTCCTCCTGTTTCCAGAGCGCGTGATCCTTTGGGAATCGCTCTAGTCGGAGTAATAATTCGCTACAGACCTTGTGTACATGTAGTCTAATCCATTAGTGTTGAGAGGTTATTGGCTTCCTTTCTGCAGCTGAAATAGAAACCCATTAAGAGAGGTAATGTGTGCCTGCAGCGTGGCCGGCAGCCCAGGCAGCCAGTGGAGGGTGTATTTCACACAGCGCAGCACACACTCACTCGGCTTAAGTAGACCGAGGGTGTCGAGAAACTACAGATCGCGTTCATTTGCTCCCTTTCTTTTGTTCTTCAGCTTTTCCTTGTCGCCGATCTAACTTTTAGTCCTCGCTCATTCTGTCATTTTGTCTTCATCACTTTCAAACACACACACACTTCTTTCTTTCTCTCGCTCTTTAGCTTTCTCTCTGGCACAGGCTCGGGCACAGTCTCACATTGATCTGTGAAATACCCTGCGGGTGATTATAAAATATTAAATCCAAGTCACACACTAGCACTTCACTCTCTTCCTTCCAATCTCACGCTCTCAAACTCTCCCTTTTCTTTCTCTCTCTCAATCTCTTTCTGTTTCTTTGCTTCACGCCCTCGCTGCTCTGCGCTTTACTCTTTTACGCTTGTACGATCGACGACTCTGACGTCATGAAGACTAACTCAACATTGCTAGGCCGATGCCACTCCGAAACACGGCGTCTTTGCGTCCATAAATTTGTGATATGTTTAGCGATTCCGTCTTAATTTGGTGTATTGATTAGTCCTGAGAGGAAAATAGCGGTTGCGCGTCACAAGCCGATTTTACAGCGTTTAACAAGGGGGGGGGAGAACGGCATTGTGGGTAGTAATACAAGAAACCATCCATCAAAGTTAAAACTAAAAAGCTCAGAATTTCGAAATATAACTTTAGCACCATTGAACACCAAGTATAAAGATTACCGTGCAAAAGAGTTTTTTTTTTCTTTCTTTTTCTCCCCTTTAAAGCTTTCGTTGTTTAGAACCACGAGTTTTAAGAGAGACACAGTTTACTTGTCGCTTGAGTGAAGAAGCTAGTTAACGTGCTGTTAAGAAGATAATGAGTGCTTTTGGAGCTTTTGTCTTTCTGGTGAAGCATGATCGAGGTGTCACCACTATGGGCAGTTGTGTAAATGATTCCATCTGATATTACCCCATAATCCTCAGGGTGTGTGTGTGTTTTGTGTGAGAGAGAGAGAGAGAGAGCGACTGCGCCAGGGGGCATTTGGCTACATTTCACCCTGCCTGACTAATATTACGGCTTCTTGCGCTAGTTTTCTAGCATATGCCTCTTCTTCATTGAAACGGAGGCGTGATTAGTGCCCGTGGTTGCGCTAAAGGCCGACATGAAGATCAGTTACATCAATCTATTGTAAACATCAAAAATTATACTAAACACCTGGACAAACTGCCTGGTTTGTCCTAAATCCTTTATGCTTTTTTTTTGTTGTTTTATTTTGTTTTGTTTCTCCAATGTTTTTTTTTTTTTCCCCCTAGTGATTGATACGGAATTTATTCTGCGCTTTCTAAAACACAAATGTCTGAGTGGATGCTTTTCTGTTCTACTATCTCTGTCTTTCCTTTTGTGTTTGTACAGCGTGGCCCTGGAGCTCAGTGCATAGCCTACAGCCGTGTACTCCGCACGCACACACACACACACACACACACACACACTTTAGTGAACATGGAGTGGGAAAGCTGTTTGAGTTGCAGATGGAGACGGAGTGTGTGCTCGCCTCGAGGCCGTGCCTCCAACCGCCGAGCTTTTTGTGCTGAAAAAGTGAGGGGATGGGGAAAGAGAGAGAGGGAGAGAGAGCTTCTAAAGGTTCTTTTAAAATGGTCTGAATATACAGACTTATAAACAGAAAAGCTGTAATCATACAATCTTGGAGAAAACGCAAACATCTTGCTTTCAAGTCCATGTCGAGGCAGTGATTGCTGCACTGTATTAAAAAAAATGGTGTTTCCAGAAGTGTTGGTTCTTTCTGATTAATCTGCCCCCCCCCCCCTTTTTTTTTTTAAGTCTGGAGGAGATGCTCGACTCCCACAGCCGAGTGCCGCATGAATCACCCTGCATGTTTTATCCTCTCACTCTTACCTTCTCTGACCTCTGGGTTTGATAAACATTCGGCTGTGACGATCGTTGCAGCAGCTCTGGCCTGAGGTTTTATTAGCGCTGTAGAGCTTGCATAAGAGAAAAGGCATGTGATTAGCCATGATACTGTGTCTGTTGTTGTGTTTTTTTCTTTTTTACGTTATAAGCTTCTTTGCCCAATTCCCTGTTTTATTTTTCCTCTCAGATTAGTCTGCGTCGTCTATGTTGATTGTTCACGTTTGTTAAGTGTTGTCTATAAAGCGCCCAGATTCTGTTCCTTTCTAATCAAGTTTATATATGTCTCGGAGCTCTCCAGAACGCGTGTGTTAATTTTTCAGCTGAAAAAACTCTCAGCTCAGATCCTGCATTCTGGTCCACCTGATTTTCTTTCCGTTTCATTCCTTTTTCAAATTTCAGTGGGTGTAGTTCAAGTAAAGCACCAGGAACACCCCTCTTTTGTGATGTTTATTTTTCTGACCAATCAGAACACAGAAACAGGAAAACATCCAGGGGAAAAAAATGCAACTTGAACCCACTTATGTTCAGGACATTATAAGGCATTTCAATGATGTTTCTACCAATTTATTGTGTATATTTAACTTGATTCATGATCACATGCTCAAAATTATCCGTTCTCTGGCCACAGAATTTACTTCAATCAACTTCTAGAAAATTTACTTCAAAACAACTTCTAGATGTTTTGAAATAATCTCTTTGCTTTTCAATATACTTTGTCCGTCAGTCAACAAGCTTTTCCACCTGCTTTCCTCCCACGCTACCCGTTCATACACACTTCTTTACGACAAAACACTTCCTTCATACTGCTCCCAAAATCTTCGGTAAATAGTGGCACCCTCAGTCCATAAAAAAATTAATCACTGCACACTGCTCTCCTTTCGTGCAAATCACAAGTGGGACATCCATTACAGATGAACTGATGTAACATGTCCACACCTGGACGGCAGTGACCGGGTAGACAGTAGTCTTGAACAAAAGTGCTGATAAGACTTTTGAGGCCAACAGAAGTTTTAATATAACCAGAGTGCGGACACTTTTTGACTCACCCTCGTATAAAAATTCCAAAGTACAGTAAGACCTAAGCTAAAAGAAGGCTAACTGTTAGCAGTTACTCATCTGTAGCACTTAAGAAACAGAAGGACTCTAGATGTAGCACCGTATCAGTCCTGTTTAAAATGTGATATTACTGAAGAAGTGAATTTGAGGATGTTATGAAATTATGAACACTCATATCCACACACGAGATACTAAAAGCCAATACAAGCTACAGATAGCATTGTTAGCCTCACAGCTTCAGCAAACAGTCTTCACAAGCTTTAAAATAGTAACAAATGCAGCTTCAGGATCCAACCCTGAGCTTTTTGCACAACCAGCTTCAAATTGTTCCTTATTGAAGATGGAGTCTCGAAATCATGAAAAAGTCAAAAATGATCAAAAAGTGGATTTTATATAATCTGTCTATTTTGTGTCCTTAGAAATGATTGTAGCGAACATTAGGCGTTACCCACTTGTGGATGATTATCAGTAAAGAAAAACACATTTTAGTTGAGCTATTCTCCTTTATGTTGCATGGTGACTTTATGCACTTGTATGCATTCTTGGACCACGTATGAAAATGTTCAGGAGTGGAAATGATTGAGTCCACAAAACTCTGCATGAAAAGCAGGTCTTCATTATATCTAGGTAAAAAAATGACCTGAATATTTGCATTTAGAACATTTATCACATGACCTTATCCGGAGCATTAAGCATGTGATACATGAGGTGAGTAGGAATGACCTGTCGAACCGTAAGCACTGAAGTATGTCGTTCACGGCTATGATCCTTTTCACTCGCAAAACGCCACGGCAGTCTTCCTGAGATTTTATTTCGGACTTGCGTTAACTGCTGTTAAACTCCCGTCTGCAGGCGAAAGAGGATTCGCTCAATTAGCTCATACGTTATCAGAGATATCGTCCATTTCCTGTCTTTGAATGTTACAGCAATTGTCATATTTTTCCCTCTTGTATGTCCAAACATCACTTTGAGCTCAGAGTCTGTCATTGAGCTGGAGGCGTGACTTTCTTTCATCCTCAGTTCTACAGCACAGCCTCTCGGCTCTGACTGCAAGCCAGGAAGCTAGAGCTTTGTCAATACTGCACTAATTAGAAAATCCTCCAGCCTTAAGCAAGACGTTTTAATTAGTCCTTGTGTCAACTAGTTTACAGATTGCGTCCAGGGGTGGAGCAACAGTCCAAATTGTGCAGGAGGAACGTCTCAATGTGTCTCAAACACATTGATCATGTTTGTGTCTGTTTACTTGTTTCTTAATATTCCACTTCCGTTTATTCTTACATTTCATGTTTTTCTATATTTATTTGTATATTGTGTCTTGGGTAACTAGTCTTGCTAGCATCAGTGTCCACGCACACAATGTGTACAGTTCTGGACACACACAATTGTACTGTACATGGTGTCTTTTTATGCTGCAGCATTATGCTTTTCCTTTACTGCAATTCAGGAACCCAAACTTGTTCCAGCATGACAATACCCCTGTGCACAAAGCGAGCTACACAAAGATGTTATGTCAGGATGGGAGTGAAAGAGCTTGAGTGGCTTGCACAAAGCCCTGATCTCATCCCTACTAAACACTTATTGGGTGGATTAGAATGCTGACTTTGGCCTAGACATTCTCGTCTAACATCAGTGTCTAACCTCACTAATGCTCTTGTGGCTGAAAAAGTCGAGGAGAAATGAGTCTGTCTCACCGGCTTCAATGAATCAGTCTGGGAGCACGATGATAGAAAATGGCTGTCCTGTGAAGTTGTCCTCATGGTGAATAATCCAATTTTGTGGAAATCCTCACAGTTCACAGTCCAATACAGTGGGAAAACAACTCTAAGACAATATGGCGTCCAGGATTGACCGTTAGATTTCATGTGAAGATTAATTTCCTCATGCACGATTACTGTTTTTGGCCACATGATGTCAGCGTGGGGAAAAAGGACCGATTTAGTCAAGTGGGTTGGTATGCTTTATATTGTATATTCATGTCAAAGGCGTATAAGACTTGAGAACAAATCGGACTTACGGACGTGCTCCTGGAATGGAAGTTGTTCATAAGTTGGGGACTGACTGTATGGAGGAAAGCCATCACAGAACAGTTGAGATGATTATAACGGCAAAAACAGCGATACATTTGGACGATAGTGTTCAGAAAGCACATCCGAGGATGATGCTCAGGTGTCCACAAACTTTTGGCAATATAACGTATGTTACTGAAAGTTACAAATTGAGCAAGCAGTCTGATATAAAACCTGTGCAATTAATTTGCAATGATCTTTTATTCATCCTTAGTAACAGTAACTGCCTGATCAGAAAACTGAGGGTTTAATTAGGCTACTAGTTTGTTTATATTTTGAGAAATACAGCCAAATACATTTGTTAGAAACCTTTGTGTACATGTATAAACAAAAATAATAACTTGATGTGCTCGATTTTAAAGGCGAATTATGAACGCGAGTGATGTAGCTGAGGTTGAGGAACTGTCAGAGTTTTTTTTCTCTCTCACTCACTCATCTTCTATACCGCTTTATCCTGTATTCAGGGTCGCAGGGACCTGGAGCCTATCCCAGGAGACTTA
>JAQMYL010000002.1:24603903-24643225 GCA_030014365.1 Clarias pachynema | reverse complement strand
GAGGAAACCCACCAAGCACGGGGAGAACATGCAAACTCCATGCACACAGAGACGGGAATCGAGCCTGGACCCTGGAGATGCAAGGCGACAGTGCTAACCACTTCACCACTGTGCTGCCCGGGCTTTTTTTCTCTATTTATTTATTAATTTATTTTTATATTCCCAGTGCATTCCAGTGTCTCTTTGCGGATTGTTTCTAATACAAATATAAATATTTGGATGACTAGATACATTTCGATTAGAGAATCCATTTTGACTGTTTGTATGGACACTGATCTGATAAGATGTGTGTTTACATGAACAAAGCTTTTAATCTGAATAGAACATGTGCAAAGTGGTTCTGCTTACTGTGGAGAATTTAATATAACAGAAGAAGAAAATATTTTTCTCTGATTTTGAGGTTGTGTCCGGCATCCCAGCATTTCTAAAAAACATTTTAAAAATCCAGTTTTGACTGGTTACAAAAATTCAGTGTCATTTATGATTGGTTAGAGGGTTAACTGCATATGAAAATGTTCAGGAATGAAGCAAATGTTTCTTCACAGAAACCTAATGTTACCCCAACTTGGGGAAAACATGCACAGGAAGAATATATTTATTCCAATGAGACAAAAATGATCGTATCGATAATCCCAACGAACATTTCTTCTGATTCAGCTGAATCAGGTTTTTTTTTTAAATTATTATTTCAGTTGGGTTATTATTTTGATTATTAGTGAAATGTTGGGGTCCATGAACTCCGTCTCTCCTTTTAATAATTTAAAGCTTATTTTCAATCCCCATGTCATTTGTAATGAAGTCATCCTGATAGTAAACGCCATCACGTGGGCTATACCCTTTACTATTTTTCCACTGATGCTTACCTGTGCTCTTCCACATGTTGAGCTTTATAGATAATGTGGCAAAATAAGAGAGGAGAGAAAAACAGTGGAGATTTCAGTTACTGCCCGGGGTGTAGAAATGCTCACATCGGTAATGTATTCATCCACATCTTAACACATTTATGCAAGCTTAACAAGCCTGTTCTGAGCGCAGTGGTAGGATGGTGGCAAAATGCCTCCAGCATGTTCACCCACACATGTTAACTGTGAAACACCATCTTTCCAACCTTTCACTGTTTGAAACAGTTTTCGGTGCTAACTAAACGATAACGCCGGGCTCACTTTGCATGTGGGATTTGTGTAATGAGGATGATCTTGTAACAATGTCTACAACAACAATCTACACATGTTCAGTAAATAAGTAAGCCTTTGGAGAACCTACATAGTAAGTTCTTAGTGGCTGGTAGAATCGGTTTGAGAAATGTAAATTCTGATAAAGCTTTCAAAAAGGAGTTGTATTAGCAAGATGTTTATACCATTTTAGCCCTCATTATAATCATCCTTCACCCAGCAGGACGTCTAGGATCTTTTCGCATTGATGTGGCGTGAGGCAACGACACTTTCAGTCGTCCGGGTGTTCAAGTCAAACTGGGACTTGTGATGAAATTTCTTGTGAATGAAGGCATAAAATCAATTGACACTTAGAGAAGACTTTGAACACAGTACACTGATGCAACCCTTAGTCACAGTACATGGTGAATGGTGCAGATGTTTTAAAAAAGGCCATGCGCCCGTGAATGAAAATCCCGGCCGAGATTAAAGGAGTTCATGGGGGGCCAGCGGTTCAGACGTTAAGACTAGTGAAATACTGGGATGAGTGCATTAGTGTAGCAGAGGATTATATAGAGAAATAAATGTAGCCTTTACTCTAATAACTGTGTTCTGTTATTCTGCACAATCAAAAGTTCTGGCTTGACCTGAAACCGGTTCCTATATTAAAATATTATGGTTTAGGTCACATTCACTTTGAGTTTAAATCTTATGCCAAATACAGAAAAAAATATGAGCTACAAACCAACCTCAATCGTTCCCCAACCTCAGCCGCATCACTCGTGTTCATAATTGCACTGTTTGTACATGTTTGTGATATTACTTAAGAAATTTACTTTGATCTGTTTCCAATATACAATCAAACTTGTAGCCTAATTCGAATATCATTGAAACCTTGATTTATTTCAGTAATTCAATTCAAAAAGTCATTTATATAGATTCATTACACACAGACTGATTATATTTCAAGTATGTGTCTTTTGATTTTGATGATCAATGGCTTATGGCTAACGAAAACCCAAAATTCAGTATCTCAGGAAATTAAGATATTGTGCAAAAGTTCAATATTGGAGACTCATGGTGTCGCACCCTAATCAGCTAATTAACTCAACCTGCAACGGTTTCCTGAGCCTTTAAATGGTCTCTCAGTCCGGTTCAGTAGGCCGGCTGTTTGGATTGCTGTAACCAAGCACATTGATGGAAAGTTGAAAGGAAGGAAAGAATGAAACGAAGTCCATTCAAGAACTTAGGGGAGATTCACAAGAATGGAGCACAGCTGGAGTCAGTGCTTTAAGAGCCACCACACACCGACGTATCCAGGACATGGGCTACAACTGTCGCATTCCTTGTGTCAAGTCACTCTTGAACCTCAGACCCTCTGCTCTCAGAGGCATCTTACCTGGGCTAAGGACAAACAGGCCTGGACTGTTGCTCAGTATTCATTTGGAAATCAAGGTCCCAGAGTTTTGAGGAAGAGAGGAGAGGCACAGAATCCAAGTTGCTTGAGGTTCAGTGTAAAGTTTGCACAGTCAGTGGTGGTTTGGGGAGCCGTGTCATCAGCTGGTGTTGGTCCATTGTGATTTATAAGATCAAAGGTCAGCTCAGCCATCTACCAGGACGTTTTAGAGCACTTCCCTCTGCTGACCAGCTTTATGGAGATGCTGATTTAATTTTCCAGCAGGACTTGGCACCTGCTCACACTGCCAAAAGTACTAATTACCTGGTTTAAGGAAATGATATCCATGTGGTTGACTGGCCAGCAAACTCACCTGACCTAAAACATATGTAGAGTTTATGGGGTATTGTGAAGAGGAGATGGTGAGATACAAAATTTTGGGTTTTCATTAACTGTAAGCCACAATCATCAAAATGAAAAGAAACAAACACTTCCTGTGTGTGTAATGGGTCTGTATAATACGAGTTTCACTTTTTGAACTACTGAAATGAATCAGATGTTTGATATTCTAATTTATTGAGATGCACCTGCGTGTTATGTATATAATACTCTGGTCTAGGTGAGTTTATTCAAAACTCCAGCTGATAACAGTCCCGGCTCCAGACAGTCTATACGCGTTCAACAGGCAAAGCTTAAAATCCATCTCTAAAACCTTTTCATATAAATGAGTGTCTGGCTTGTCCTTAAATAATAACATCATTTTGTCAGAACATACGCGCTCCCAAGACCACGTACTAACTTGCCCTGAATAAACACATTAGAGAATATGATTCGTGTCAAGAAAGACTTCATGGGAATTTGGGGAGTGTTTGGGTGTGTATTAGAACCCTTGTTGCTGTAGGGTGTTCCTGTAGGGTGTGGTGTGTGTTGTGTGCCCACAGGCTATCTGGCACTTCTCTCACACGCTCTCTCTCTCTCTCTCTCTCGTTCTCTGTCTCTCACACACTCACGCACATTACTGACCCACCGCTGATGTTTAATGTCATACTATAGATCAACCCCTCGAGTGAAAAACAAATCAAAAATAAAAGGAAAAAGCATCCAGATCTTCAAATGCATCTCCTAACCTGAGTGTCATTACAAGAAGGAAACAACGACATCATACCACTAGCCTGTGTTTATATGGTCAATAACGTCATGCTCGCTTCCAATCAAATGTTGATCAGCGTCACTTGTTCAGATGATGTGTACTTTGAGGACCGTGTGTTTTCCCATCCTTGTTCTTTCCTCTTTTGTACCGTTCTGTTTGGAGAATGTGTGTTGGTCTACGAATGGCTGTTAGGCTCCAGGCACAGGTATGACACTGTAATCCAGGGTGGCCTTTTATTTACACTTTGACACACAAACACACACACAACACAAGCCTCAGCTGACTTAATTCTCCACGCTTTAAGGCCGGCATACTAAAGTCCACTGCAGGCCTGGTTTATCTCGTAAAGGTTTAAGACATGGCAGTGACATCATCATCATCATTAGCAGCATCCTCATCATCCTGGTCTGTCTGAAGTCATAAGTAGTGAGACGAGTCCACTGGAAGGATTTATACACTGTATGGCCATAAGTATGTGGATGTCCGACTATCATGTGGTATTTTGTTTATATCTTTCAAAAGTCCATTTTTGTTGCAGGTATTTCAATTAATGATGTAATACGATGATCGTAATGATGTAATTGAACCTTATACTAATGTTTCCTGATGAGTGAAATTTAGCACAGGTAAACCTGTTTTAAATTGCCAATCAGTGGCACAGGGAGGATGAGGAAAAGTAATAAATGCATACAGTCACATCATCATGTGTACTGCTCACACATTTTGGGTCGATACCAGACGGTAGTACGAGTCGGGATGGCAATAATTTAGTTTCAGTTATGTGAGGCATAATCGGTCGTCAGACGTGATCGCCATGTTGTTCATGTTGCCAAAGAAACAGTTCCAGTGATCTCACACACACACACACACACACACACACACACACACACACACACTCTGGAGCCTATCCCAGCGGCTCAGGGCATGAGGTGGGGTACACCCTGGTGCCAATCTATTGCACGGCACACACTCACACACGACCGGGAAATTTGGCCTAATTGCTTCGGACTGTGGAAGGAAACCGGAGCATCCGGAGGAAACCCACCAAGCGTGTAGGGAGTCGAACTTTACCCACACACAGAGACCCTGAACCTCAGTGTAACTATCGTTTAAACTGGCATTTTAAGAATGTCATTATAGAGCAGTTAGAGCACGAATGTTTTACACGTACATCAGTTATACTGCGTGTCTACAGAGGTTCTGTTTAGTGGCAAATGGACTTGCTTTTCACGTCTCGTCTGAGACTTCATCAGTTCTCAGAATTTTTAGATTAAAAAGTGAATCTTCAGCAACTTAAAGCAAGTCCATTTGCCACTGAACAGCACTTTTTGAAGTTTTGTTAGCCACCAACGAATAAGCGATAGGAGCGAAAAATAGTATTTCGAAATCCACTAACCTGAATTTCCACCTCAGCTACCGAGGATCTACTGAAAGCCTAGTTAGGATGAATCCCAAATGACTTCCTTATAACCTTACAGCGCCCTAGACAAAAAAATCCCACATAAATTTATTTTTTATTTTTTACATGAAATCATGTGTGCCACAATTATTGGCACCCGTGATGTTAATACTTCGTACAACCCCGTTTGGCCAACAAGACAGCTTCCCTCCTATAACATTTCACAAGATTGGAGAATACAGATAGAGCGATCTTTGAGCACAGTTTTTCTAGATCGTCCTGAGTCCTCTTATGCACTCCCATCTTCTCAATTGGGTTGAGGTCTGGGACTGAGATGGCCATGAGAGGTGCTTGTTCTTGTGTCTGCTGAAGCATTTTTGTGCAGATTTTGCCACGTTTTTGGTCAGTATCCTGCTGAAAGACCCAATGACGACCCACCTTCAGCTTTCTGACAGAGGACATCAGGTTTTGATTTAAAATGTCCTGGTATTTCCTGGAATTCATGTCTCTGTTCCAGTTGTTTTAAATTTCTTAATGATTCCTCTGACTGTAGATATGGGCGAGTTTAGGCGAGTGGCTGTTTTCCTGTAGACATTGCCTGACTTCTGAAGGTCAACACACATCTGCCTTACTTGAGTGGGGAGTTCTCTTGTCTTTCTCATGTTGAAGAGTGGATAAGTGAAATAGGCCTCTGTGTCACGTCATATTTTTATACTACAGGGAAACAGGAAGTCATGAATTTTTCATTACATGTTTGTAGATACTCTGATCAACTTTAAAAACTACAGGAAAAATGACAAAAATGCTTCAGTTACATTTGTTTTATCGAAATGGTTAGGGGTGCTAATAATTGTAGAACAGGTGATTTGATTAAAAAGCAAAAAAAAATTTGTCTTGGATTTTTTTTTTTATTCACTTGAGTTAAAGGTTAGATTGTTCTACAAATTTTTAGTGAGATTCTGCTTCTGCAATAAAAAATACATTTATTAGAAGCCAAACCCCACACCTTAACCAGGGGTGCCAATAATTGTGGAAGGCGCTATATTATGACGCTGCGGTCAGATATATTAATCATGAAAGAGTTAACTTCCATGTTTACTAATCACTGCGCGTGTGTGCTCTCTTTACCTTCCAGGCTTCAGGAAGCTCCTCGTCCTCGGCCAGCGGCTCCTCGTCCTCGGCTCGGCAGGTGAGGCAGCGGATCACGCGGGTCAACCTCAGGGACTTGATCTTCTGCCTGGAGCAGGAGCGCTCCACGGCCCGCTCACTGCTGCTCTACAAGGCTCTGCTCAAGTAGAACCCGGTCCAGGCTGAAACTGCTCCTCCGTCTCCCCTCTTCCCGTGCGCAGGGATGCGGACACCGATCCGTCTCTGCGCTCGAACCCAGACCCCACCACCACCACCACCATTTGATTTGCAAGGACTTTTTCTTCCCATGCCTCATCAGTCTTTCTTTGTGCCTTCAGGCAAAGCTGGGACATAATCAGTACGATCCTGTCTTTGCTTTAAGTGGAACGCATGAGGTCTTCATGCTCCGAACACACCTAGATATTCAGGAAGTGAACGAAAGCCATGAAGAAAGAGAAAGTCGTGGGTTAAAAAGCAGCATTTATTTCCTGGTACCATTTCATGCCGTCTGGGCGTTTGGTACCGGATCCAGCATACAGGAGGGAAAACTCATTTTAACTTTTTTTTTGTTTTTTTTGGGGGGGTGAAATATTTGAATCTGTTTTTGATTTTTATTTTCAAGGATAACCTTCCCTTGGTGGTATCAAGCGTGACGGGGAAACTCGAAGCTCAGTTTTTAACTTAAATGCCTCATTTGCAATATGGACACTGGAAGTGTGAATGTATAGTTTTTGGGGATTTTTGTTTGTTTGTTCTGTTTTTTTTTTTGTTTTTTTAACAGTCTAACAAATTCTTAAATATTTTAATAACTTATGACTTTTATACCTCCAGTACATACATGGTTTGTTTAGATCTGGATTTTGTTTCAGTAAAATTATGCAAATGAAGGATCTGTGCTGTCCTTCTTCGTGTCACAAGCCGTTTTGTAATTCAGAGACAGTATTTTCTCACGCTCCTGTGTGTGTATGTGTGTGCGCGCGCGCGTGTGTGTTGTGGGAAGAACGGGGAGGTGATACTTAAATGTGCTGTGAAGAATTATGGTGTAGGAAGTGGCATGATGCCATCTGTACTGAGAAGGCTGCCATATATTCATCCAAAAAGATGACGCATGAAAACGATTTTTTCCCCCTTCATGTTTCCTTCGTCTAATAAAAAAAAAAAAAAAACTGTAGATCCCAGCATAGCAGACGATTACGATTTATTGTCCTTTAATCAGCTTTGCACTGGATTGTTGTTTTTTACGTATTTTTTTTTAATTCCTCTTATTGATCAGATCTGAGTAATAATGCCATGTAGATAAATCCAACATTTCACTGACTGCTTCCGATTTCTTTCGGAACAATTCGAGTGCGGTTTTTTGACCCCCTGAGCAGGACATGTAGTCGACATGAAGTTTTTTTTTTTATGTTTTTTTTTTTTTTTTTTTTAATTAGCCTGGTCTTTGCCTTCATGAACAGTAAGCGGTTATGCAGACGTTTGGTTTGGGATGGACGTGGCCTCAGATCGCGCCGTACAGAAAGCGACAGAGTTCAAGACGAAGCCGAGTGTTTCTGGTGTGAGGGTCAGGGCTTTTGATTATTTGTATGTTGTATTGTCTACAAAGACCATATATCTATTGTAAACTTTATATTTTTTTGGTAAATTTAACAATTTTTAAAATGTTTGGCTGGTTTGAGAAAAAAGGAAGTGTTCATCTCTATAAAATTTGTACTATTTTGTAAAAGAATAAAGTTGCTTACTTACATGTTCAACTCTTTCCTAAAAAAAAAAAAACGTCCTTTTATTTTCTATTATTGCAGGAGCCAAAGGAAAGGTAAATTTTTTGCATCACCCTGTTGTTCTCAAATTGGTTTTTCCTGAACATTTTGTTCGGGTAAAAATGTTTTTTGTGGATCGAGCCAGCGTTCCCGCTATCGCACCTCGCTCAACTGTACTTGCGCTTCCAGCAAGATCTCATTTGCATGATGATCTACAAGCACATTTTCAGGAGTGTGTGTCTGTGTGTATCTGTGCGATTGTGTGCGTGTGTGGAAAGGAATATCTGACAGTTTTCACCTCATGGGAACGCTTGAATGTTCTCTGTGAGGAAAACAGAAAAAATTTAAATAAATAGGAAACCAAAAATAGGGAAAATTAAAAGCATAGTAATAGTAAAAATTGAATGGATGTAAACACGACTTCTTCCTAATAGATTGATGTTAAATTTATTTTTACATTGTCTACGTCCATAAATACTTCCACAGTACTTATTATAAAAGCATAAAGAAGACCACGGCGATGATGATCTGTTAACAAAAAAAAAGAATTTTATTTAAATAATGTACATAAATTTGCACCTTACTGTAATTATACATTTTGACACAACATCGATTAGAACAGCATTTATTTAAATAGAGTTTTGTTTTCACGCACTGGAGTGTGTGTCCGAGTGTGAGAGATCTGAGCTCTGCTTCTGAGGCTGTGGTTAAAAAGTGTACGAGATTTATTTCTCGTCTTCGCTGAAGGGCCTCATCAAGCCGCCAAAACATCCCACACAGAACAACTTAAAGAATAACAAAGCGTAAGAAGCTCCCCGGTCTCAGCAGTACACTACGCTAACGCTCGGCGTGTGATCGTGTGGAGTGCGTTGGCATCTCTGCGACCTTTGCCCCCCCCACCGCCATCCGCTTGTATAGAGGGCGTCCTGAAAACCGCTCGGCCTGTTAAACGGGTACTTTTACAACGCATTAAGCATCATCCGGTGTTTTCCTGGCACATGAATAACCTTTCGTGTTTATTCTTCCCCCACATCGTGACTGGGCTTTTTTTTGGCCTGCGGAGGATTGGCTGACTAAATGGATTGTGGGAAAGTGACCTCGGCTCCTGGGGGGTGTTCAGAAGAGAAGGTCGTCTTCTCTCTGACCCCTGGTTTTTCTCCGGAGCCCTGAAGAAGCCTTGAGCTCAACACTAATCCCCGTACTCTTGCGGTAGAGCTAGAAATCCTGACGGTATAAAAAACCGCCGCCTCGGAGACGCGCATCCATTTAGTGAACAAAGTCAACCCGCCCGCATCAGGAGAGAGTCTGGGAGAATGTAGAGGCGAGTGTGTCCCCAGAGGGGCTTTGACTGTTGTCTTGCCAAACAGCATGTTGTTCATGTTCGTTTTGATTATTCATAACTGAGACAGGGCATCTGAGGCTGACAAATTCAGAGCAGCGTGAACAAAATGTACATTACCGTAGCTAGAGCAGGTACGGGCATCGGAAATGTTCTAGCACAACTGACAGATCTGATCATTAATGATTAGGTCTTAACTTTTTCTTAGCTAGACATCGCAAAGCATCGCTTGTGTGTATGCTCTGAGAAGTCTAGTGCATCAAGATACAAGGGTGAGTCAAAAATTGGTTATGGTTTATTAACACTGCTGTTATTAGCATGTTATTAGCGCTTTCCGTCCAAGGCTACTGTCTCCCCAGTCACTGCCGTGCAGGTGTGAACATGTTGCTCAGTTTATTTGTAACGGTGGTGCGAGTAAAAATGGATGCTTGTGATTTGCACCAAAGAAGAGCAGCGTGCTGTGATTCGTATTTTGTGGTCTGGGGGTGTACCCGCTGCCAAAACAACTCATGGAAGAGCGTAAACAGAATCAATTGGATATCTGCAAACAAAATTTGGACCGATATTCTTAGGAAGTGAATCATTACCGGTGACGAGACATGAATTCATCACTACGAGCCTGAGATCAAACGGCAGAGTATGGAACGGAAACGTCCTCAATCGTCGACCGAGAAAAAGTTCACAAGTCAGCAATCAGCTGGAAAATTCCTCAATGCTTACAGTTTTCTGGGATTCTCAAGAGGCCACTGTTGGAACACTATCAGGAAAAAGCTTCACCAATCAACAGTGTTCGTTACAGCGAGACGCTTATTGACGACCTGAAGCCTAAATTTCGGATCTTGCTTGACGATGCACATCTGAACGTTTTTTGCCCACGCTGTCGATACTCGACGAAAACCTCGTTTTGAGGTGTTAAAGCAAACTCCCTATAGTCCTGATCACGCTCTATCAGACTTTCACATGTTTGTTCCCCTAAAAGCAGCCCTACAAGGATGAAGATTTACTTTTGATGAAGAAGTGAGGACAGCGGCACATTCATGGCTCGCAGCTCAGCATAAAACTTTTTTTTTATGCGGGAACAAGAAAGCTTATTGGCAGATGGGCAAAGTGTATCGAAAAGCAAGGAGATTACTTTTCTAGAAGAAAAACAAATTCTACAGCCAGAGTGCGGATAATTTTTGACTCACCCTTGTAGAATTACAAAATGCGATTTCTCTATGGATAATTAAAATGTGTACCAAGTAACATTATCATGTGCTACTACGAGTAATGCTCATAGGCTCGTTCACATTACCAGCCTGAAGGGAATCGAATTCAGATTTTTTTTTTTTTTTACCCAAATGTGACACAGTTCTGATTTTAAGGGCTGTCTGAACGCACAAATCTCATGTTTTTCAGATCGAATCTGAGTCACTTGTGTATCTTGTACTTGGGACTTAAATGAGAACTGTCAGATCAGAATTCATGTGTCAGGGCTCACTCATATCACTCAGCACTGGGTATCTAATGCAAGGGGTTTGGCTTTCTTCATTCTTCTGGACCTCAACAACTAACTGCTTGCCATCCTCGAGAGCAATGCATACTTTTGCTAAAATCACCTCGTTTGTTTGAAGTGAATGAGTGGTGGTAAAAAAAAAAAACCTCATGACGTGTTTTAACCCATGCACCATTTCAGACGATGGACACGGCCACATTAAAGTCACTTGTAAATAATTAGGAACTGTCTCTGCATGCAAATTCGATCTGGAATTGAACAATGTGGTTTGTAATGTAAACGTGGCCTATTTCCAGCCTCCCACCCAGAGATCATGGTTAAGGTGACAATTTGATCTGTCTATGTTCGAGTGAACGGTACTCTAACTGGAACTGAAGTAGGATCTATGGTATTCCTTTGCTGCTAACATGTTCATGCTTCTTTTAATCTACATAATATATTTGTTTTAATATTAAATCATGAAATCTGATGTAATTCGATGTGTCACAACCACAGAAATAACACTGACTCATTTAAACCATATAAACAAATGCCAGTTAAATCTGACTGGACAGAATCCGATTTCGTACGGTTTTACTGTTCAGATGGTAGACGCTCTTCCCTGCCGAGATCAGATTTGCTACCGGATGTGATCTTAGTCTGGACGTATCTTTAGAACTGCTCTCCTGCTACGAGACTCTCTCCCAACTCGAAGACATGAACTTGGATTGGATGCCTCAGTACACGTGTGCCTTGGATGGATATTGACTTGAATTTGGACTCATGATCTCAACCAGCCAACAGCCATCAGAAAAAAAAACTACATCTGCTCTCAGGAAACGATGACAAGAACATGCAAGGATCAGCTTTACAGAAGACTGGAGCATGAGATGTTCAGGTTCTACGCTGAAAAAACTGGAATGCGGGTTAGAGTGCAAAAAAACACAAACAAGGTGATGACCGAACACCATACCAACAGTTTTAACGCGAGTGGAAGACCAAATTATACAGAATCTTGACTTTTTAAATATGTCCCTCTGGTGTTCAGTCAGATGTCTGTGTTTTTGTGTGTGTGTGTGTGTGTGTGTGTGTGTGTGTGTAAAGAGTTCCAGCCCAGCATGATGGGCTCCTCGACAGTCTAGTGAGCCTCACTCAGCTCCTCCTCATAGTCCACAGCTGATCTTTCGCAGGGCTCGTGGAGACTTTGGACTAGTCCAGCGGCTCCTGTTTTATCCGGATTGGTGTGTGGATGGTCTGACAGCGTCTGTCCTCCCGACTCAGGATGTACTCGCTGAACTGAGACGAGTCCACTCCTCCGCCGCACGATGCCACCATGGCGAAGCCTTTCTGGAATAATCTCTCCAGTACCTGAGCAAAAACAGTGCGGTTACCGTCAAACAGGATTGTTATTTATTTACTAAATTTCATGCTCTCCTGAACATTTTTTTTTCTTCTTTTTTTGGATTTTCCCCCGATTTTTTCCCAGAATTTAGTCGTATCCTCCCCGTCACTAGGGGGCTCCCACACCAAGCTTCTACTAGTCTGTGGCCCACCCGACTGATTGATATCACGTGTTTCCTCCGACCCACGTGACCGCATCTTTTTCGAACTGCTTGCTCATGCACCATTGGGGGCAGCGTAACACACTCGGAGGACAGCGCTATCCGCTCCCTCTGCTTGCGTGAGCTCATAGACGCCCCTGATTGGCTGTAGAGCCGTCAATAATGTGGGAGCCCGAAGTACCTCTCGTCCCTCCCCTGTGAGAGAGCTCGGCCAATCAGCTCTCTCTAGGCCTCCGGCTGTGAGAGGTTACAGCATCACCCGGGGTTCGAACTCGTGATCTCCGGATGATCGGGCGAGAACTTTACCACTGCGCCACTCGGAGGCCCTACTCTCCTGAACATTTTAACCAAATACACACTGAGGAGCAATAACATTATTAACACCCGCTTAATATGGAGGAGGTCCCCTGTTTTGCCACCAAAACAGTCCTGCGTTGTGTGCTCCGACACCTTTCTACTGCAACCAGCAGTAAACTTTAGAACTAAATGAGCTACAGTAGCTCTTCTATCAGATCTTCACTCCCCCTTGGATTAATGATCTTTGCAGAAAATAGAGAAGCGGAGATGTGAGACTGACCCCAGAGCGGATTCTAGGGACTTTTTAGGGTCCAATGCAGGGGAATGCAAAGGGATCTGCCGGTGTATTGTGACCTATCTGATCTCTAATCAGTTATTATGCAAGTGGTAATACTATGATGTCAGATGACGAAGGGTTCTATGTTCCCAGAGCCATATGTTTTCTAGTTCTACGGTCCTATGGTCTCAGGGTCCCATGTTACCAAGGTCCTATGTTCTCAGGGTCCTGTCTTCCCCTGGTCCACATTTTGACCACCTGCTTAATACTGAGAAGGCCACCGAAACAGCAATGCACTGTGTGCCTTGACGCCTTTTCTTCAATTTGAGCTACAGTAGCTCTTTTACTGGATCGGACTACACGGGCCAGCCTTCACTCCCCATGTCCATCAATGAGCTTTTGCCAAAACAAGGCCCTCTTGCCAGTTCACTGGTTTCCCTTCCTTGGACCACTTTCGGTATGTCCTGACCACTGGGAACATCTCACAAGTTTTGGCTCTGAATCAGTTGTATAACCAGCACAATTTGGTCCTTGTCAAACTCCCTCAAATCCATAAGCTTGCCCATTTTTTTTCTGCTTTTAGGGGAGAAAAAAAGGTTCACTTGCTGCCTAATACAGTATATCCCACTCATTTCTCATTTCAAGATGCCATTGTAACTAGATATTGCAACTGTATCTACTGTGAGAAAGGCTAGATGGCTAGACGACTGGATCAGAGTAACTCCAAACCTGCATCTTTTGTAAAAGATTCCTGGTCTGCAGTGGTCAGGACATACCAAAAGTAATCCGTGGAAGGAAAACCAGTGAACTGGGTCATGGGTGGCCAAGGCTTACCGATGCATGTTGGGAGCAAAGGCTGTCCTGTGTAGTCTAGAGCCGGTAGAGCAACTGTAGCTCAGATTGAGGAAAGCTCAATTATATTACTGAAAGAATTGGGTCAGAACACACAGTGCATTCCTGTTATGGTGGCAAAAGGGGAACCAACTCAATATTAGGCGGGTGGTTATAATGGTATGGCTATATTGCTGTATGTTACATTATGTAGGTCAATAAATGATTTAAAATGACCTAGGAACATCTCTAATGCTGAAATAACTAGCAGGTTATTCATGAAGCAGTAGATCTGTGTGGTATAAGAGGAATAAAACACACTGGTAGATGCTGTGACTGGAGTTACAGGACGCATCACACAAGCTTGTCCTTAAATATTTTCCTACCACTACTCCGACTACATGCCAGCATGTATTTTATTTTATTCCTTATTTATAACATTTTATCTATATTTTATCTTTATACTTTTATTTGCCTGCAACATTTTCCTCTTCAGATAGTCCAGTGAAGAGGAGCGCGATCAGACTCTCCCCGGAGCTGTTTACTGGAGTTTGATGAGGAGTCAAAACGAACTGTTATCCCCCCACCCCCAACCCCCCTCTGACAACCAAAAACCAAATCACCCTCATCTTTCCCTGCAACCCCAAAACACACACACACACACGCCAGTGTGGAGATCCACAGGCGAGCGAGTTTTCTGCAAAAAACCCCGTCACTCACTCGTCCACAGATCACTGACGTGTTTTATCTGCCGCAGTACTTGTAGATTTTTATTTTTTTTTAAATTCAACACATGCAGTCTGGAGTATTCACTTACTCCTCCACTTCTTTCAAGTGTGCTTCACATGAAAATGAAAGTTCTGCCTCAAGGCAACCGAGCCAGATAAAAGTTCTTCCAATGGAAAAAAATAAAATAAAATAATAATAACACTCAGTCGAATCATGGGGCCTTGAGTAAAATGTCCACCCTTATCCACCCTCTGGAAACCTCTGGCTGAATTTCAGTTAGTATTACAGGGGAAATGAATTCATCTCATCTGTTCCTCAGGTAGGGAAGAACAGGTGATGCAACCAGCGCATGCCACTTTACTACTGGATTCTCAGGTTGAATGAATAACACCGCTTAATGAATGCATGGCTGCAACACTGATGTTAATACAAAGAATAATGTGAAGGCTAAAAAACTCAACATTGCAGACTGAAACGTGAAATTCATCACAGCTATGACTCTCTGACTGCCTCGGTCTCATTTTCTCTCTCTCTCTATCTTTGACTCTAACTCTCTGTCTCTCTCTTCCTTTCTTTGTCTATTGGACTGCTTCATTCTCTCTCTCGAACCCTGTCTCTGACTCTACTGTATATAACTTTTCTGTATGTCTCTCTTTTTCTTTCTTTCTGACTTCGTCTTTCGATTTGTTTTGTCCCTTTATCCTAGGAGTCGCAACATTGTATCATTTGATTGGCAAGATCTGGCACAGGTGTTATGCCAGATGCACTTCCTGTCACAACCCTTCCATTCCCATCTGGGTTAGGGACCGGTACTGCATGCTGTGACTGGGCTGTATGGGGCAAAGGGTGACAGGTCTTGCCCAAGGACCTGGTGGCGACCCGGTGGTGGCGGGGCTCAACCTCCAGAAACTCCGATCAGGAAGCCAGATCCATCACTACTGTACATCTTAACTTACTCTCGGACACTAGGGCTCCCCCTTTCACACAGATCTCGTCTTGCACTTGTCATTGGATTAAAGGCAAGTCAGCAACACCTCCACCACCCCCCACCACCACCCCCGATTCTGCTATCTTTCCTTTCATACAGAACTAACTCTCTCTCTCTCTCTCTGTATCTCAATCCATCTGTCTTTCTGACCATATTCTTGTCTCTCGTCTCGATCGTCTCATCCAGGAGTGCTCGGGCTTACCGAGTGCCTGACATGTGGCAGGGCAAGAAAAAAAAAATATCTGCACCTCTAGCATGATACAATTAGTCGGGTGTGCAAAGGCGGGAAAATGGTGTTAGCAGATGCAGCGATTAGTTATACTGTAAGTCAATTAAGCATGTGTAAAAAGGAGTGTAAACCAGTTTAGGTTGTTTAAAGAAACCAAAGTAGGTATTAAAAATGTAATATGTGTGTTTAAACCGCTGCAGGCACATACGCTGGAGCGCTTTTTAAGAAAGAAGGGATTTGTCTTGAGGATGAGTTAAAAATAAATTATGCATATCATTTTCCCCTAGATTTCTCCACTCATTTGCGGCTCTCTATATACAGTACCTACATTAGAGGTGCCCTACATTACTGTGTGTGTGTGTGTGTGTGTGTGTGTGTGTGTGTGTGTGTGCACAAAAAGATAGGACTGTAGCATTTCATGAACCAGTGAATGCAGAGGATTAGGAATGGGCGAGCTGATACTGAAGTTTCTTTTAAAATACATAGATATTGTGTGTTCAAGTCAACCCAGGACTTTTGATTGCACAGAATAACAGAACACAGTTATGAGAGTAAAAACTCGATTTATATCCCTATATAATCCAGTGCATTACTCTCAGTGGTTCACTAGTGCTTAGATACCGTCAAGGGTAGGATGTTCTATCAGAAGGCTGGAGCCGTGATCAGACTGTCCACTTCGCGTCTTAATCTCTGGCCTCCCAGGCACTCCTTTAATCGGAGACCCAAACGTGAGGAAATGCCTTCGAGTGAGGTCAGGACTATACAGGGGATATGGCAATAACTCCCAGTCCTGTAATGTGCAAGTGGTGTTGGTTAATGATTGTGTGATTGTGACTTTGTAGACATCCAGTATACAGGATGCTACGGTTTATCTTGGGATTGGGTTGAAAATAAAATCTGCTGTATCGCCGGTCCCTATGGGGGATGAAATAACATCTCGTGGGGCAGAACTACACCTTCGCAGCTGTGCATCTACACCTTTGTCAACACCTGCAAGTTTTACTCTTCACTTCTTATATCTGTTCTTTCCTGTCTGACACTCGTGCCTCAGTCTGACTCACTCGTTTTGTGTGATTTGTTAAAAGTATTGCTAGCATTCTGGCGGATAATAGTTAATGCTAGTTAGTGCTAGTTATCTTGTTTTACTCAGCTAGTCATTATGCACCGTGATTGAACAGAATTCCACAAATCAACAAATGAAGTGGTGCCATGTCGCTAGCTAACACCCAGAATGAAGAGGAGTTACATATCTGGAAGGGAACAAAAGTAGAAGAAAACAAAAAGAGAACACAGAGCTATAATAGGTGGAGGAAAGAATCTAATAAAGAAATAATTATGCATTGTATCTGTAGGCTAAATCATAAAGGAAGATCCTTACTTTGCCAACAAAGAAGGCAGCTAGCTAGGAGCTGGTGCTTGGTTTGGAGCAAGTAACGCTAAATATTTAGCTAGCTTTATGGCTAACGTTCGAATTTGTCATTTTGCTCAAATCGTCGTCATTTAAAGTATTTACGGAGTATAAAGCCCAATAGTTTATCTTATGGTGTTCTGGTGTAGCCGACGTGATATAACGATGGTTTATCAAATTGAGGCGCTTTAGGATGCACTATATAACGCTAACACTTTCAGGGAGAGCGTACCTACTGTATTGTATGCTCCCAGGGTTCCATGTTCCCTAGTTCCTTTTTTTTTATTTATTTTTTTTTTAAGTTACAATATTTCCTGGAAATTATCCAGTTTATTTCATTAGAAGCAGGCTTCAGAACTTTTTAAACATAAAGCAATTAGTTATCATTTTATGTGGTTTTGGAGGTCTCTAGAAACAAATAGAGAGCTGAGGAACACCTTTTTAGGTTTCCATTATGTGTTACACTGATTAGCTGTAAGTTAAGCCTTTATTTGTCACATAAACATTACAGCAGAGTGAAATTCCTTCTTCACATATCCCAGTGTAACTGGGGACAGAGCGCAGGGTCAGCCACGATACAGCGCCCCTGGAGCAGGTAGGGTTAAGGGCCTTGCTCAAGGGCCCAACCGTGAAAACGTGGTGGAGCTGAAGATCGAACCGCCGATCTTCAGATCAGTAACTCAGTGACCTTAGACCTCTGAGCCACCTGACTAACATTGAGTAGGTTCTCCCTTTTGCTACCATAACAGTGATGCACTGTGTGTTCTGACACCTTTCTGTAATAACCAGTATTAACCTTTTCATCAATTTGATCTACACTAGCTCTTCTATTGGATTGGACTGCATGGGCCAGACTTCACTCCCCATGTGCATCAGTATGTCTTGATCACCAAAGACACTGTCGTCAGTTCACCGGTTTTCCTTCCTTGGAGCACTTTTGGTACATCCTGACCACGGTATACCAGGACCATCCAACAAAGAGCTGCGGTTTTCGGAGCTATTGTTAGAAGGGCCAAATTGTGATGGCTAGACGACTGGGTCAGAGCAACTCCAAAACTGCAGCTCTTGTGAGATGTTCCTAGAATGCAGTGATGAGGACATACCAAATGTGATCCAAGGAAGGAAAACCAGTGAACTGGCAACAGGGTCATGTTTTGGCCAAGGCACATTGATGCACATAGGGAGTGAAGGTCCGATCCAATAAGAGAGCTACTGTAGATCAAATTGAGGAAGAGGTTAATGCTGGTTCCGACATAAAGGTGTCAAGACACACAGTGTCACTGTTTCAGTGGCAAAAAGTGGGGCATGTACTCAATATTAGGCGGGTGGACAGAAAGTGGGGCTAATCAGTCTATATAGACCAGGGGAGACAGGACCCTGGGGACATAGGACCCTGAGAGGATAGGACCGTAGAACTAGAAAACATATGGCTCTGGGAATCATGCTCCTATTATTTGCCATATAAATAAAGAGACAATAGGATCCTGGGAATATAGGGATGACCCCTTTTAGGAATTTAGCTCATAGGGGGATCATCATTTGCATGTTAGGAATCTACTGAATATCGCTATTGGTTTAGATTAAGAAATCTATAATTATTTTTTAAAGTAATATTACCACTTGTATAATAGCTGATTAGAAATAGGTCAAAATCCACAGGCAGAGCCCCTTGCATTTCCCTGCCTTGGACCCTCAAAGTGTCTAGAATCAGCTCTGGGGTCAGTCACACATTTCTGCTTCTCTGTTTTCTCCAAGATGAGTCTGTCAGGCGTTTGGTAGCCACTGTGTATTTGTTTGTGAACTATTTACATGAGCCGCAAAAGATTTGTCGAATCCGAGTCAGTCACCACACTAATGTATAAGAAACACACAAGACTAAGACTAAATCACACATGGATGCTGCTTATGATCATCAAATCTAAACTGCAGGAAAGACTTTTAAATATATATTTCTAAAAACAGAAACCATCCCTGGCTCTACGCCACCTTACTGAAGTCTTCTGCCAATTCTAAATCTCTTGAGCTTTAAATCCATTTTGCTGTAGCAGGGAAATAACACAACTCTTCAGAATTACATAGCACACTGTTTTTTCATGTAAAAAAAAAAAAAAAAAGGAGTATAAAACACGTGGCTCTACCTGGACAGAATTGAGTCTGCAGTATCCGTTCAGTGGAAATCGTATAACGTGCGTGGGGTCCTGATTCCAACCGGCATTGACGGAGTTGCACATGACATCGCCGGTCTCGGGGAAGATCTCTTCGATGAGTGCTTTGTCTCCACTCAGGGCGATCCTCTCGCCGAGGTCAGGGGTCACACGCACCACCAGACATTCACAGGGCTGAGCTCCCCGCCTCTGCTCTCGCTCCTGCTTCCAGCGCTCCAGCTCCTTTACCATGGGGCTCAGTTGGTAATAACGTGCCTCCTCGTACAACAGCTGGAACTCCTACGTGAACCACAGAGCGGGAAGCAGATTTTCGGATGGATACAGGCAATGTACAGTCATGTGTATGGATTATGGAATGTATGCTAACATCAAGAAGGTGCTTGTAATAGCTAATGTATGGAGGTGCTGCTCTAGTAAGAAAAAAAACGTCTTATGGTCCGTCTGTTCATTTTCAGTTAGCATAAATATCAACTTACAAATCATTCTGGCATAATTAACAGAAGACAATTTAGAAAATATTAGTACATCACTAGTAAGGTCATGTATTATGATAATGTGCTCAGTCAGATTGATTTGACCAGAGATGGATTGTTAAGATAAATTATCATTTGTAATTTGGATGGGAGAAATAAAATGCTGCAGTGGGTCTTAATATTTGGCAAATACAACTTCAGAAAAACAACAAGTTTTCACTGTGGAATTATTTATTTATTTAAAAAGCCAAAAGAAAAATGGGCAAATACCCCCATGATTCAATTGCTTGTAGAGCAACCTTTAGCAACAATAACTAGACATAATCATTTCCTGTACAGTATGTCTCTCACATCATTGTGGAGGAACTGTGGCCCATTCTTCATACTTCAGTTGATTAACATTTTTGGGCATTAGATTATATACACCTCTCTTAAGGTCCTGCCACAGCATTTTAAATGGTTTGAGGTCTGGACTTTGACCAGGCCATTCCAAAACCTTGATTCTTTTCTTTTTCAGCCATTCTGATGTAGATTAACTGGTATACTTTGAATCATTGTCCTGTTGCACGACCCAATTACAACCAAACTTTAGCCATCAGACAGATGGCCTCACATTTGCCACTAGAATACTCTGGCATACAGAGGAGTTCATGGTTGACTTATAGGTACAAAACAAGCCCAAATCATCACCCTTCCATCGCTGTGCTTAAGAATGGTGATAAGGTATTTCTGCTGAAATGCTGTTTGGTTTTCTCCAAATGTGGAGCTGGGCATTTTGGTCTTATCTGTCCAGATGTTTTGTGCTTTATTTTGCAAAACCTCAGTCATGCCCCCATATTCGTTTAGACAGAAGAGGCTTTCTCCTGGCAACCTTTCCAAACAAACCATACTTGTTCAGTCTTCTTCTAATTGTGCTCTCATAGACTTTAACATTTATCATGCTCAAGTGAGGCCTTTAGGGTCTGAGATGTAACTTTTTTTTCTATTGTATTGTATGGTTTGTATTGTATGGTCTGACTTTGAAAGTACTGGGACATCCTGGCAAGACTGGTAACTGTCTCGAATGCTTTCCACTTGTAAGTTGTTTTTCTCACTCTAGAATGTTAAGTTCCAACTTGCTTGGAAATGGTTTTATAACCCTGTCCAGATTGATCTGCAGCAACAATTGCTTCTCTAAAACCATTGCTTGAGTCTTTACCTCTTGGCATTGTGTTAACACACACCTGAAAGCTCCAAACCAGCAAATTGCCAAAAACCCAGCTTTTATAGTGGTCTGCACATCTGCTGATGGTCAATTATCAGCACCTGGCTGCAACTTACCCTCGTAAATCTTGTGCAAGCAGTAAGGGGGGGTATTTAGTATTGCCCACAAGTTTTTTCTTTTTGGTTTCATTCCTGTTAAACAAATAATAGCATGGCGAAAAAAGTAATATGTTGTCTTTGCCTAGTAATAAGACACACTACGATCAGATGATTTTGTTATGGTTTTACACAAAACACAGAGAATTAAAAGACGGGGTACTGACTTTTGAACATGACTGTGTCTTGCGCAATACTGCACAGAATTACCATTAAAAATAAAATACCATGGAGGTCCAGTGGTACCTGTATTGTGGTATTTAATACCAGAGTATTTTCGACAGTACCATGGTACCTATTTGCTGATATACAGTAGTAATTGTACCACACTGTGGTACTGTATATGGTTCACATAGCAGGATACTGTCAAAAATGTTACACATGTTCATGTACCATAATGGTAATATTTAAATAATATGGTACCATATCGTGTATGTAACATTAATTAAATACCATTGTATTATTGAAACTCTTACTATTATATTCAAAAATATGATACTGCCTGTACTATACCAAACCAGTAGTATGTACTTACGTGTCTAATATGATACAGTATGTTCAAACATACCATATTAGATACCTGCTGAACTTAAGTATCATGGTAATTCACCAAAGTATTGTGGTACACGCCATAGTACTGTACTACCATGGTAGTGGCCCCCTGAAAGGCCCATAGTACCTACCCTGGTTCTCTATAATGTCTTATGGCTTCAACCATGGTAATGTCTAAAGTACCATGGTAATGCAATGGTATATTATGATAGCTCTATACTTTAGTATAGTACACTATAGTACATACCATAGTAACATTTCCTATGGCATTCTCTGGGTAGGATTATGTTAAATATATGACCATAAGAATAAACCTGAAAAGAATCAAGGTTCCAGTTAATGCTGTCCCACCTACAAATGGCGTCTACTGGCTAGAAAGTAACAGGTTCCTCATTGGATAATCAAAATGATAATAGTGATATCAGTGGTTTTATAACCACTAATTGAAACAACAGACGTGTTCTAACTCACAAAGTCGTGTAGATCTGAACAATTGCTCATATTCTGGTTCACACACACATGCTCTCTGGTTTGGAAGCACAGATTGGCTGTATTGTCCTCAGGGTCTTGGTGCCCCGAAGCCTCTTCACCCTAACTCTCTTACCCCTAACATTTTCCATCAGACCAGATGGCACTGCCACTCACTTCTAGCCTTCAAAGAACATAAACAAAAACTCACTCATTTAACAATAGACTTGTGAATACAACAGAAATAAAAAAGCAGTGATACAAGTACTGTATAAACAAAGCTAACCAAAGTCCGTTTGTAGAAATTCAACGAGAATAAAAGCAAGTATTCTTATTAAAATCTACCAGCACTTAACTACTAAATAACTACAGTACTACTGTACACTGTTGACTCTTGACTGACTCAGTGAGGTTGCCAGATTCATTTGACTTGTTGGTGTCAATAGCAGTGTTTTTCAAGTCAAATGGGTAGAGTTTACTTTTGCAATGCACAGACACATTCATATGTATTGGGTTCTGGGTTTATTTTAAATAATAATCAATAATATAATAAAAGTGTAAAGTGAAAAATCTGTCATTTTTCCAGTATGGATGTGCTTCTTGTGTGTTACTGAACTGGTTTACTTATTCTCATAAGCTGAATTCAGCCATAAAAGCCATATGATAACGACATTTTAACACCTCTGTATAAAAAATAAAAAAAACAACTAAAACCAAAACAATATAGAATCTTTTAAATATGCTTCTTTTTTTTTTTTTTTTAAATCTTACAGCAATTTGCAACCTCAAAATATTGGATAAGAAGCCAGTTTAATGAAGTGGTAAAAACAGTTACTCTGCATGATGCCTAAAACTCATGCTAGCTAAGGGTGATTTCCTCACAGAGTGAAAGTTGGGATGTGATCGAGTTGTTGGATAGCAAAACAGACATAAGCATAATAATTCCACTTTGTAATCAGATACCGGCTGTGAAAATGTCTGCAGTTCTCCTGCGCTGCAGCCAGAAAGAAATCTTTAAATGAAATTTTCTCCCTTTTCACTGTTGGAGGTAAACACATTTTAAAGTACTAGAACTTTTACTTGTTTTCACACATTACAAAAAAAAAACAAAAAACACAGACTGTTATTTTTAAATGTAACCATGTGAATTATTCTTCCAACATCAGTCTATACAGCATATATGAAATATGATGAAAAACTTTACTGAATGTTTAGAAAATTGACATAATTTTATTTGACCTGTAATATCGAATCAGGTATTAAGTCACATTTTTGCAGATTGCTGGTTCACAATTAGCTTCATCTTGATTCCAAAATTTATTACCGTATCATGTCCAGTTGTTGAGATATGGCCAATGCGAAGTTTGCAAAGTTTGTTAAAAAAAAAAAAAGTCTAAATCCTATTTTTAGAATATTTAAATGATTATTCTGTGACCTAATAATGAATTCTAATTCCTAATGATAATTCTGTGACCGCCCCCCCCCTTTGTTGTTAGTTTAATCATTTCCATTTGTCTTTTGATGACCTGACAACTACATATATAAAATATATATACTACGTATAAAGACACACCAATACTGAGGTAGACAACACAGCTGTAGGTAGATAACACTCTCGTCTTCTCTCTCTCTCTCTCTCTCTCTCTCTGTCCCTTTGCCATTATGTTCTGCGATCTGTTTCCAGTTGAACTGCTTGTGTAACACTGATCTCTTCCCTCCCTACATCTCTAAAAAAGTTAGCTCTTCATCTCCACCCTGTATGAACTACTTATTTTCCTGCAGGCTATGCCGCAGTGAACAATAGCAGCCAGCGTCTAAGACTCCATACCTTTAATATGCACACAAAAAGAAGCTGCTTTTGCTTGCCCCTTGCCCCACCCCGTCTGCCGATTTCTCTCTGTCTCTCTCCCTCTCTCTCTTTCTTTCTCCCCCGTCAGCATGCATGCTAAGACTTCAGGCCTTAAGGCTTGAAGTAATTCAAAGGGAAACATAAGTCTTAAGGTGTTATTCATCCTTGGTCTGTAGCGAGGGTTAGCTATGTCGAGACTTCTACAAGGCAACGTTCTGAAAACCTAATCCAGTAAATACGAAGAACTATAAAGGAAGACGGCTGAATAGCTCCTTGTGATAGCTTCAGCGCTTTGAAGCCGGTACTAGACAAAGAAATTGATAAAAGCACAGTGAATTGCATTTCCATTAGCAGAAATCGTCAGAATTGTGTTTGACACTTTACAAAATTCCCCTCAAGGGACAAGCGGCTAAGTGTATATCTGAAGTAACAAGTTCCTCACACAGGCAATGAATTACAGCTCGCGCTGTCGTAAATTTGCAAACATTTTCAAAGAGTGAATGAGTTGATGAGCGAGACGCCGCAATTTGGATATGCTGTGAAGACAAACAGATTGATCTTTTGAACCCCGTATGTCAGAGTCACGTGCCTGACACAGTTAAACCCTACAGGGTTTCGATGGGGCTGCAAATGATGATCAATTCAATCACTGTTTGCATATTTCCAAGCTTGCACATGTAGACGAGCGTGATCGCTGAACTGTGAGGCTTGACTGTAATGAGATGTAATGATTTGAGCTCTAGCTGCTGTCTATGCATCTTCTCACTATTCCGCAGACATCCAGAAGGAGTTGGGGGTTGGACGGAGACTGTACAGACTGGTCTTAATGATGAGGATGTGTTTTATTATTTGAGCTGACAGGGAAGGACACTTTTTTATAGTTGTGCTGAATTTTCAGTACACAATTCTTTCCGGTCTGATTCATGTTGTTTACTAGATGCTATGCTAAACCTAAAGCTTGGCTGCCCGGTTAACTGTCGCTCACTTACTGAACGTCTATACCGCTTTATCCTGTATACAGGTTTGCAGGGGGCCTGGACCCTATCCCAGGAGACTTAGGGCACAAGACGGGGTACACACTTAGATGTTCATTTACACACTATGGGCAATTTGGAAATGGCAATAAGCCTGCGTGTCTTTGGACTGTGGGAGGAAACTGGAGTACCCGGAGGAAACCCACCAAGCACAGAGAGAACATGCAAACTCCATGCCTCCTTCCAAAATCCTTTCATGTAGATTTATATAGTTCAAAAATCTAATAACTTTAATTATTCATGAATATATGCACATTGGAAACGCAAATTCCTTTCTATTTAAACAGTTAGCAGCTAGCAAACAATTATTAAAACAGTCTCGATTTCTTACAGGTGGACACTTTTGAGATTTCTTCATCCTGATTTATCATATTCTCAGTAATCTATTTAGCGGTAGTCAAACCTGCCCAAATATAGGCTACATTAGCACAACATCGAGCTAGCTAACATGAGCTAAGTTAGTAAACTACTGTGGCTTGTCATATACAGTATAGATCTGATTCTGATTCGTCCTTTACCCAGAATTATATTTACCACTAAATCAGCTAAAATACACCAAAATAAGTGATTTGTTTAATTACTAATAAAGTTGAATAGCCAGCTAGCTTTGTGCCAGTAGCTAGTTTTCAAGAAGTTTCCAGAATTCCACAGTATTACCTTACAGTACAAAGTATTCCGAAAGTCTATTTTAAATGGAAATCTGTGATTTTTGTGGAACACTATCTGTATAGTCATGTACAAATATATATTTTTAAAAAGTAGAAACACTTAGATCAGTTAGCACACTTTAACTTCTTGACAAATGTAAAATTAATGTAGTTTCTGTTTTTTTTTGTTTTTTTTAAGGTAAAACCTAGGATTTTATAGGTTTTCCTGAAAAGAACGGCAAGATAATGCCAAGATGTTTTGTCTGTATGTTTCAATTTATATAAAAATTCTTTCATTTTCTTATTCTTGTTTTGTTTTATTTAAATTTTTATGTAATTTTATGTAATTATTTTGCTATTTTTATTTAGTTTTTTTATTTACACTGTACATCTCAGTGTTGTATTTTATAAACTTCAAATTAAAATCTAACTAGATAGATAGATAGATAGATAGATAGATAGATAGATATCCTCTAGACCATGAAATGAATGTGCATTATCTTCCAATTCTTTGGGAACAAATTTACCTTGAAGTCTTCAGGAAGAAGCAGTTTGCTGGTGCGGAGGTAGCTGAGAATGTAACGGAAAATCTCCCCGTCCCGGTCGATAAAGTAGTGCTGTTTCAGACTGTCCAGCACGATGGGCTCTGTGCCATTAAACAGCCGACTGATTCTGATGACGACAGGACAATAAACAGATCACAGACTCGACCCTGATGCAGAGGATGCCTAATAATCACAATCCTTTAACACAACTGGAACAATATGACAATTTGAAATGCAGTGAGAATAATGCCGTTTTATTGCTTAACCTGGTTTGAAGAATGAGGTCGAACATTTGGTTTCATGTCTTATGCTATTTCTGCACTTGTGTTAAATCAACTTAAATCTTGTCATTGCAAAGATGTTCCCATTTCATTTCATGTTCTCTCTCTCTCTCTCTCTCTCTCTCTCTCTCTCCTCCACCCTCCCATTCTGGAAACTGATGCAAAACACTTAATAAGAAAACCAATTCCCCCTTTTGTGCCTGCGGTGCTTCTTTTCTCATATGGTCTTGCAGTTCCCCCAGTTAGAATTTCACCATATAGCTTCAGGCAATCTTAGTTTTTCATCTCCGTTTCTTTTTCTTTTTTTTTTTTCTCTAAAAAGCAATTAAAATGCTGCCTGCTTTCCCCCCGCTTCCCCTATGCTGTTCTCCTCCTCCTCCCTGTCTCTCTATCTACATTATTAAATCAGAGAAGGCCATGGCATGTGTTAAGCTGAGCAGATGTGAGAGTGTGCTTTCCTCTCTCTCTCTCTCTCTCTCTCTCTCTCTCACTCTCTCTCTGTCTCCTTGTACTCTGTTTTTTCTAACAGGTGGTGCTCTTTTTCCACCCGCCTCTCATGGGGGAGTAAATTATCAACAGGACCTCTGAGGATTGAGGTTGAGATGCAGCAGGTAGGAATTACACAGCACCACAAGTGGCACGGCCGCTCCTTATCATCTACAGTATATTGTATCTGGTAACCTGGTACAGTTACACTGCAGCATCTATTTCCTTTGTGATCAATGAGACGCAGTGACGCAGCTTTCCTCTCATGAAGGATTACAGTCAGGACAGTTTCCTCCTCTTGTTAATTTGTGTCTAAATGACATAGTTTTGACATCATTAAACACACATCAGCTTTTCTACGGAATAGTGGTTTTTGTCCCAGTGAGTTCAGCATTTCTGCTAATAGCTCTGGTAGACAGGGGGAGGGCAGATCCTGAGACAAATATACAGAGGATGCGAATGAGGGGGTGGAATTTTAGAGAAGTAATTCTGATCCTCCTGCACGCTGCTGCTGCTGCTGCTGCTTGTGTTGATGGCAAAACTGCAATGGATCATGAGGTCTTCGCTCAACAACACTAACTCGCACCACTCCAATCTTCAACCCTCAGCACTGTTCTTGCAACAGCGCATCTGAAATTCTGTCGAAATAGCTCTTTAATACGGCTCATTTGTCATTAAATAAGCATTAATTGTGCTCCGCTGTTATTAAAGGAAGACGAGAGGATTAAAACCCAATGTCTATTTAGTAAATCTGTGGTCTATACAGTCTATACAGTACATGATTAAGATTTTTTATGTTTCCCTGTAATGAGAAAAAAAAGAACCAAAACAACCCTGTTTAAAAAACAAACAAAAAAACTCACTATTAAAAAAAGTATGTTTTGTGCATGTTTTCATGAATTCTTACTAAGATGTACAGTATTTGCAAATTAGGTCTAATTATGTATAACTCATTCTGGTCAATCATATGGATTTACTCTTTACACTTTGTACTCTTTTGTAAAATGTAATACAATTCCATGAGCTTTTTTAAAGCTTTATCTAAGGTCTGATTTATCTTAACAACTTAAGTAAAACAGATGATAGATGATATGTTAAATGTTTGCTTATTTGCAAATGTATTCGTCCTCAGTAAGGGCTTTATCCTGGTCATCCAGATCTAATCCCTGGAACACTGTGTGCCAAACAGGAATACACCCTGGATGTGTTCCCAGTGCACTGCAGGGCACCCAACACACATATCTATATTTGGGAGGAAACCAAGGAACCATGAGGAAACCCACATGGACAGGACACAAACTCGAGCTCAGGGTCAACCTGTGCAGATCCTGGAGCTGTGAGGCAGGAGTGTTACCTGCCACAGCACCACAGGAGAATGTGTTCAAATTCATGTCAAGTCTTACATACACATACATTAGATGCCCTAAGTAGATATGAGCTGTAAATCTGCTGGAGGATACAATTAAGAACAAAAAAAATCATATTGATTTATAGCCAAACCTCTAAAGAGCATCTGAAATGGCAAGTTTGAGCATCATGTTTGCTCTAAGTTTAAACTTACTTCCTATATAAAAGAATATAAAAGCTTCCTACCTTGAGTCCGGGTACTTCGTGAGTGTAGCCAAGCTGCTGGTGTACATGTGTCCTCCTACATCGATATGGACGGGGGCGTTGGCTTTAGTCAGCTGAGCAGGAAGAGGGATGCCCTGAGCAGCCAGAGGAGATACCGGAGAGCGGGTCAAAGACAGGCGAGACATGCTTCTTCCCTCCTGCGGAACAGAACACACAACACGCTCTCAGCAGTGCACACAGCACACCACGCACACCTGCAGCACTGCTGCTCCGAGTCAGACCTCTCCCTCTCCCCTCACTCCCTGAGCAAAAAAAAAAAAAAAAAACATATTCTTTAGGTCTGTCAACATCTATGAGCTCCCTTTTACATCCACATTTCGTGCAAGAATTAGTAGCACACCTCTAATTAAGAGAATTTGCATTGCGTTTTTTTCTCCCCCTAGAACCGGAGGGGAGGAAAGGATGAGGCTTATTAACAAACACGAGAGCGGGAGAGAGACAGAGAGGGATAGATTGTACTGTAGGTGTCTACCTTCAGGGAAGATAGAGAAAGTGTAAACTCCTAATTAAAGGTAGTGGGAGTGAGTGTGAGTGTGAGACATGAAAGGTTTGATGACATCCAGCGGTTTGCTTTGAAGGTTAATATATTGGCATCTTCAGGTGACGTGGAAAATCAGGCATTAAAGAACATATATAGAATTTTTTTTTTTTTATGTTAAATTAAGACACTTTCTTATTGGCGTAGAAGCTCTGGTATACAACGTATTGTGGTGATGATCAGAATTTATAGAATTTAAATAGTGTTAGCATTAATGGCAGAACGTCTGAAAAATCTGAAATAATTCAGAGCAAAAGTACTTTGTGATCCACCAATCCAGGACTGAGCATCACACTGGGTGAAACTGGATTAGTATATGTATTTTATTAAAAGCTGTTCAATACAGTACAGATGTTGCATTGAACAGAGGAAATAATCCATCTTAAATCCTGACACCCTCATGCCTCTGATGTTTCACATCACAAAACTGGATCAGTATCAGATATCATCTGAAAACGGGAAATGTGCGATCACTGCCTTCCTACAAATAACGATAGCGGTTCAGCTGGAAGCAAATCAGCATTGGAGTGAACGCTGTAGGTCTTCATTAACACACAGCGTGAATTCAGTACAGTGGATGTTCATTCAACATGGCTGAATTGGGTTTCTGCCTTTTTTGGAAACATATCTGCCATTTACTCTACAGCTGCAGAATTTCAGAAATCTAAAGTGCCACTATGGATTTAAAGAACACTGTAACACTGTTATACAGTATGAGCTGCCTGGAAATGTTAAGCAGATGGGTAAAGGCTGCTTTGCTCATGGTTCAGTCATTTTCATCTGGGGGTTTAAACTTCAATAAGAGGCACAAACACAAAAAGGGAAAGGGATTCGGATTGTTAATGCTGGGTCAGGGGTCAGCAGGTTATTCTGACGGGTGGGGTAAACTGTCTGTCTACACATTTACACTCTGAGCAATGGAATTGTAGGTTCTTTTAGTGCTGTTAAAAGATTTCTTGAGATACTGTAACTCAAAGAAATTTGTACAGATCCCCCAAGTAACCTTTTCCCTTTATGATTACAAGATATATATGAAATATATATATGGCTGCTGTTTTAAATTTTATATGATATTTATAGGCTACTCCAGTTTTGGAAGACAGCAAAATGAATGAATAAATGATTCAGTATCTTGTAGTATACTATTAAAGTATCACAGCACTCAATAGGATATAAAATAAAGCACAATGCAGCTTACAAAGCATACTTTTTGACACATATATATACAGTAGTAAGCAAGTTCTCCTTCTTTCTCTGCTCTGTCTTTAATCCCATAACAAATCCATCACTACTCAGTATATCAGTACACTATTTAAACTAGGAAATAATGGCACCCCGACCCTGCGTAGTGCACTAGAGAGTGAGGCCAGAAGAGATCCTGAACACGACATGGCGATGAAAAAAGAAATATGACACAAAGTATCATTAATCTATAGACATGAAAGAATAAGAATGCTATAAAGATTACCGTTTCAAACATTTTAGGATGTCCGATGCAATCTGATCAGGAGCTCTCTCTCTCTCTCTCTCTCTCCGCGCGCGTGTGTCTGTGTGTGTGTGCGCGCTCGCGCGTGTGTGTGTGTGTGTGTGTTCGAGGAGATCTCTACTCCTATAGAAATAACTTTCGGAAACAGTTCAAGATTCCATCCGATTCATGCAAAAATTAAAAAAAGAGAGAGAACGCAGGCAGCTCAAGTGCGCATCAGCGGCGTGATCAGTGTGTGTGTGTGTGTGTGTGCGCGAGGTCGCTGTGGCTTTAAAAGTCGCTTAACACGCAGAGAGGATAGCTAAAAAGAGTTTCCACAAAAAAACAAAAAAAAAAAATCAGGTCCATGGGGGCGGCACTGTCGCCCTGCACCTCCAGGGTCCGGGTTCGATTCCCGTGGAATGCGAGTGTGTATGTGTGTGTGTGTGTGTATGTGTGTGTGTGTGCGCCCTGCGATGGATTGGCACCCTGTCCAGGGTGTACCCTGTCTCGTGCCCTAAGTCTCCTGGGATAGGCTCCAGGTCCCCGCGACCCTGAACACAGAATAAAGTGGTGTAGGAGATGAGTGAGTGAGTGAGTGAGAGAGTGTGTGAGGTCCGTGGGGAGAGACGCGAGTGCTTACCTTGGAAGTCATGGCTCAGTCGGAGTCGCTCGCTTTAAAACATCAGATCGGTCGTGTCTTGGTCTCGGTTTGTTTGTTTGTTTGTTTGTTTGTTTTTGTTTCTTGCTATTTCTTTTGCTTTACGGATTTGGTTGGCGTGTGAGACAGGAAGAGAGAGAGAGAGAGAGAGAGCAGAGTGCATGCACTGAGATCCTTCCCGAATAACAGTGGAGGAGAGCTGAACAGGAATTCTGGCTCGGGGCTCTGCAAACGGCCCCGGGGGGGAACAGGATTAGGCTCCAATCAGCTCCTCTCTGCCCGCCTCACCACATCGCCATCTCATCCTGCGCGCGCTCGCGCTCTCTCGCGCGCTCTGATTTATTTCAAATTATTTTATCCATTTCTGTCCCAACAAATAGTGTGTGCATGCGCGCGCACAATCCCCCGTGTGTGTTTGTGTGCGTGCGCGTGTGTGTGTGTGAGAGAAAAATGGAGAGATATAACGGTTTAGATGGTTACTTACAGTATAACGTCACCTGAGATGATTATTTAGAGTAAATTAATCATGATTAATGGTCATGGTGATGTTGGATGTATTAGAAATGAAGCTTTTTCCCTCCCATTAGAATTCGATCCCGTGTCTCTGCATCTCTCCTGTTCTGTGCGTTCAGACCGGAGTGACGCGGATCAGCGCGCGGATCAGCGCTTCCGGCCACGCGCGCCATTTCAATTACAGCGCGCGGCTGGATGGACGCGACCGACTTTAATGGCATGTGTTCGGAGAGAGAGAGAGAGAGAGAGAGAGAGTTTTATCCCGAGGGAGGCAGACAGGTCCAGCCCCAATAGCAGGTTCAGCCCGCAGTGGAAGTTAAGCAGACTTTAGATGACACATAAAAGACAAAAGTGTGCTTTGAACTCAACCTGGTGTTAAGGATTTACTCCAGAGTGGTAAAGTGGCGCCTTCCAGTGACCATCTCACATAACATCCTGCTTATACAGACTTAGTGGTTAGCACTGTCGCCTTGCACCTTCAGGGTCCAGGTTCGAGTCCAACATGTGCATGGAGTTTGCAGGTTCTCCCCGTGCTTGGTGCCTGGTGGGTTTCCTCCGGGTACTCTGGTCTCCTCCCACAGTCCATAAGACATAAGACCAATTTGCATTACCAAATTTTCAATAATGTGTGAATGAGTGTGTGTGTGTGTGTGTGTGTGTGTGTGTATACACCCTGTGATGGATTGGGCTAACCCGTCCAGGGTAACCTGCCTTGTGCCCTACGTCTCCTGGGATCAACTTCAACCACCCCGGCAACCCTCTATACAGGATAAAGCGGTATAGATGCTGAGTGAGTGAGGGGTTTGGAGGGAGATATCCTGGTTTCTTTACAAATATTAATGATCAATATCAAGTGATAATACATATCTTTATAAATCCTAGAAAGGTTTTGTCTATACATTGGTCAGAAAATTTCGCTCTGTCTGTCTTTCGGGTATGATAGACTGTATGTGTGTTGATTGTATGTCTAACCTATTTTGTCACAGCATCACACAAAACCAACTGGGCAGAATTTAATAAAACTTTGCCAGTTCTTCTGAATTTGCCTTAAAGAAGTTAAATCTGCGCCATGATGAATATATATATAAGCATTGAGAAGACGGGACGTCATGAGCAGTTTTGTGCCAGATTACGTCACAGCAGTCAGCGCTTTTTAAAACGAATGTAGCCCTCGAAACAGCCATAGCTATACATTTAATTCAACAATGCCAATTCGCACAATAGTTTACTGTAAATACTGTAAACCATAAAGTATGCGTTTACCATAAAGAATGTTTAAGACACAGAAATGACTGTAATGCACATAAGGCACCCAAATCCTCACAAAACAGAAACAAATGCGCGACACAGCATGGACTACTCCAAAAAAAAGGCAAGTACACCATGAAAACTGAACCTTCAAAGACATATGGCCAGATCAATTATGATTATCCTTCTTGCGGGAAGTTTAAAACCAGTTCGGCTCATAAGTTTTGAAACCTTGGTGCTAATAAAAAGCAGTCGTGTGAATCGACCACTCGTGAGAGCAAACATATCTGCAGCAGTCTGAGGTGAGGTTTTATGCGATAAAATCAAAATGTTGAGTAAAAGTGATGTTGTGAAAAATAATGTGTTGGATTTAATAATCTACTGTAAACAGGGAGTGTATTTGGTTGACTGAACAACATCGCATAAACAAGAGGTAAGATACTCAACCTTACAAAATTTTATTTCTTTGTATTAATCAGTTCTGGCATACAGAAAGACAGGCAGACATGTACGTGGGCTTTTGCTGAAAAAAAAAAAAATTACTGATTACATTAAAGCCCATCAACTACTACTACTGCTAGCAAACTATAAACTAACACATGCACTGGCTGGTTGATGTTTTCAGATTGTCCATAGTGTGAGTGGGTTTGTGATAGATTCGCACCATATCTAGGGTTTCTTTTGCCTTGTACACTGGGATAGGCCCTAGGCGCCCTGCAACCCTACACAGGATACACAGGATAAGCAGTATGGAGAATGAATGAGTGAATGAATAAAGTATACTGTATATTCAGTAAGCACTTTGGCATGCGGTGACATCCAGAGTGTATCCTGGGAGTGTATTCCTGTCTCGCGCCCACTTTTCCCAGTACAGCAGGGCTCTTCAAATACAGTCCTGGAGGGCCAGTGTCCTAAACAGTTTGGGGATTTTTTTCCGCACAAACAAACTTGATTCAACTAATCTGATAATTACTGGACACTCACCCTCCAGGACTGGATATGAACAGCCCTGAACGCCTCACATGGGCATCATGCACACAATCATTTACACTAGGGGCAGTTTAATTTTGCTAATCAACCTACTGGGTGGAAACCAGAGAACCGGAACCACGGGGCGAACATGCACACCTTCACAGGCAGTAACCCGAGCTCAGGACCGAGCCGGAAACCCTGGAGGTGTAAGACAACAGTGATACTCACTAAGCCACATTAGCTCCCACCCCAGCACTTTCTAACTAAAAATAAATAAATAAATACAACTTTGAAATAAAATCATTTCAATATAAAGGGAATGTGTACTTATGACCATCATTATAGGTAGCTGTCAATGCATGTTGGGATAGCATTAGGTATAGAATCTACTGTAATATACTTATGTAGCACTGTTTAGTCATGGGCGACATGGTGGCTTAGTGGTTAGCACTGTTACCTTGCACCTCCAGGGTCCTGGTTCAATTCCCACTTTTCTCTGGTCTTTGTGCATGGAGTTTGCATGTTCTTCCTGTTCTTGGTGGGTTTCCTCCGGGTACTCCGCTTTCCAAAGACATGCAGATTAAGCTAATTGGCATTCCCAAATTGCCTGTAGTGTGCAAATGATTGTGTGTGTGTTCTGCAATGGATTGGCCTACCCTGTCCAGGGTGTACCCTGCCTCGTGCTCTAAGTCTCCTGGGATATGCCCCAGGCCCCCTGCGACCCTGTATACAGGATAAAGCGCTATAGGAGATGAGTGAGTGAGGAAATTTGCAGGAAAGATTATTCTAGAAATGATTTACCTGAGCTGACCCAGAGTCAGAGAGAGATCAGTTTAATAGTTTACCCCATGCATGTGTTTTAAACGTATAGCTTGTTAGTGCATTTTCCAATCTCCAGATTAAAAATAAAAAAAAAATAATACAGCAAATGCAACACTTTGCATTTGCATTCAAAATTAGGCTATGTTTCAAATTATTTGGACTGAACGATATTGCCAACTGATTCTTTTTTTTCCCCCTCGCCGTTGGCTGAAATTAGTTTCCCTCGTCAGAGCAAAGCAGCAGGAAGACAAGATATTTTTGCTCAATTAAAGCAGCAAGCCCGGAGTTAGTTCAATTACTTGAGGCAGGAGGAAGATGTAAATTTAAAGATTTAAATAGCTTAGGATGTCGCCTCGAGCGCCCGCACTTAATTTCCTTCATTTACGGGGGATGTGAGAAAGAGATGAGAATAAACGGGTTATCCAAATGATGTGCATCCCAGTAACACAGCCTCTGTGTGGATATAACACTATCTGTGGCCCCATGTTGCAGCTTTCATTCAACTTCATGGAAAATGCCTGGAGGAAGAAAAAAAAACAGCATATCTCTCTCTCTCTCTCTCTCTTGCTGAGATTTTGGAGCACCATAACTGTTGTAAGAGATCTTCGTAAACCTGGGTGAAAACTAGGTTGCATGCTCCACATATACATTATCACATTTTTTAAAGCATAAATGAGTAGACATGAATTTCAAATATGTTCTAAATATGAGTTTATTCCTGTCAAATAAGTAATATTAAAAATGTTGTTTAGCATTTCATTTTATTAACATAACTTTAAATAACTGAATTTGATTTAAAGCACGAGTTCAGGAACAGACATTTATCCCATTAACAAAAAGTAAATATTGTCTGTTTAGTATCATATTAATGATCACATACAAAAAGGAAACCAAGAGGGGCCCTCTGCTGGATGTTATCAGTATTACACATTTAGATTTTATCATTTACCTTCAACCTGCACCTGTTCCGGAAGTACCTCAGGCTGGCCAGAGTTGTCCCGGAAGTACTTACGTGTGCTAATGAAGATGTGAATCTGTGGTTAGCACTGTTGCATTGAATGTCCAGGGATGGGAGTTTGAAGTTTAAATGTTCTCTCTCTCTCTCTCTCTGTGTGTGTGTGTCCTGTGATGGCTTGGCCTCTCTACCCATTTTCCACCACTTTACTGTGACTTCTCAAGAAGTTTGATGATAATATACTCATCAGCTTACCTCAGTATATAATACTGTACTAATTTCAGCCAACGTTGAGGTGGAAATAAAAGGAATCAGTTAGCAATATCATTCAGTCCAAATAATTTGAAACATAGCCTGATTTTGAATTCAAATGCAAAGTGTTGCATTTGCGGTATTCTTTTTATTTTTTATTCTTTAAATCTGGAGGTCAGGAAAATGCACTAACATGCATGGGGTAAGCTATTAAACTGATCTCACTGACTCTTTTGGTGTGGGTCAGCTCAGGTCAATCATATCTAGAATAATCTTTCATGCAAATTTCCTCACTCACTCACGGTCTATAGCGCTTTATCCTGTATACACGGTCGCATGGGGCCTGGGGTCTATCCCAGGAGACTTGGTGGACAAGGTGAATGCGGTACACTCTGGACCAGGTAGGCCAATCCAATGCAGGACACACACTACTGCTCAAAAGTTTGGAATCACTTGCAAATTTCTTTGTTTTTATTTAGTGATTTATTTCCTACAACACTCATCTTCTATACCGGTTTAACCTATATTCAGGGTCATGGGGGGTCTGGAGCCTATCCCAGGAGACTTAGGGCACAAGGCGGGATATACCCTGGACAGGGTGCCAATCCATCGCAGGGCACACACACACATACACACACTCTACTGGCAATTTGGGAACGCCCACTATGAACAACAGTTAGTTGTTCATAAGAGGTCAGCCTTTCTGGAATAGTTCTTGCAAGAACAGTATTGTCAAGTGCATTTGCAAAACCCATCAAGCACCATAATGAAACTGGCTCTCATGAAGACCTCCCCAGGAACGCAAGACCAAAACTTACCTCTGCTGCAGAAGAGAAGTTCATTTAGAGCCTCAGAAATCACCAATTAACAAACAGCACCTCAGATTAGAGCGGTTATGAAGGCTTTACAGAGCATGAGTAGCAGATACATCCCAATATCAACTGTTCAAAGGAGATTATTGCATATTTTGGACGTATAGGCAATGATACCTATAGAGGGTGAATGCATCATGGAAATGCTATTTTATCCAATATGCATGTCTTTGGACTGTGGGAGGAAACCGGAGTACCTGGAGGAAACCCACCAAATACAGGGAGAACATGCAAAGTCCATGCACACAGACCCAAGGTACACAGACCCAAGGCACACAGAATCAAACCCAGACCATAGAGGTGCAAGGCTCTAATGCTAAATTATATTCTTCAAAATTGCACATGTGAAGATTGTTTAAACATTACCTGGGCTGTTTCCAGTTTTCAGCTGCCAGGTTCAGTGAGCCTCTGAGCGCTGCAGCTTCTGATTCCTGTGCTTGGTTGACAGGAGTGGAACCCGACACATTCTTCTGCTGTTGTAGTTGATCTGATTCAGAGGTTGAAGTGTTCCTTCTCTGCATTGTTAAGAGTATTACTGTAGCTCTCCTGTCATTTTAAGCCAGTCTTGCTGCCCTGCTTTGATCTCCCTCAACAACAAGCTGTGTCCCACAGACCTGCCTCTCCATTGGATGGTTTTTGTTTTTCAGATCATTCCATGTCGTGGGTGAAAATCCCAGGAGATCAGCAGTTTCTGAAACACTTAAACCAGACTGTTTGGCACCAATAAGCACTGCACTTTTAAAGCCACTGAGATCACACTTCACCATATTCACATGCTTGATGTGAACATTAACTGCGGCTCTTGAAGTATATCTGTATCAAAATTTGTGCATTGCGATGCTGCCACATGATTGGCTGATTGCATAACCACAAAAGTGAGCATGTGTACAGGTGTTCTTAATATAGTGCTTGATCAGAACAAATAAGTTCTATTAAATATAATTTACATGTACAGTATGAGATGCTTAGCTACGTCTTCAACAGTGTCCTGTCAGCTGGGTGACATCATCAGAATCCTACACTCTTTATTAGTGATTAACTGCAAACACCAGATATACAGAGCATCACATCTGTTTTTTTTATGTTTCTAAGAAATAGAACAGTTGTACATTTCTTTGTTCTGTAACCTTGATGACAAACAGCAGCTGATTCGATGTGCCCTTTGAGTGCAGCAATCTGAGATGTCAGAGCCTGAGGCTGTCCCTCAGACAGAGAGAGAGAGAGAGAGAGAGAGAGAGGTAATAAGAGGGGTGCAGGGTGAAAGTGCCCTGAATGCCCGAGGCAAGGGGTGAGGGGACAGGCGCTACAATAGGGGGAGGAAGTGAAGCAAAAAATGTAATGCAAATGTGGAGAAACAATAGAATTACAAAAGAAGCTTTCACAAATTTTCTTAATTGTGAAAAATATACAGTTGTACGCTGGAATCACATTGTGAAGTACATTTTAAAGAATGTCATCAAATGGCTATAAATAAAATAGCAATTAAAATAATAAATAATGTACATAGCGGTTCCCCTGTACTATACATGTGATATAAGAACCATGAATCAATCACAATATATAACAGAAGTCAAAAAATCATTTCCTATTACACCATCTTAAAACCAGTTTATTCAGTTCAAAATTGAATCCTCCCCTTCCCCATAATTATTTAAATAGTTTAATCAGAATACATATCGTCAACAGTAAAAAAAGGCAATGGCACATAGATATTATACATTCGACTTTAAAATTAAGACCACTGTCATAACTTTTTGAGGTACAGTACATACTTTTTTTAAATACATTATTATATGTATTTAAAGATACCCAACACGTATAAATGAAGATATGTGCTGACCGGCAGTATGCTGTAAGGCTAAAGGCATGCTACACTGTGTTTTATGGGCTGTACAGAACATCGAATCACATCAGACATCTGACATCATAGACTCCAAACATCACTCATCAGTGGCCCAATAACAGTGTGTGTTTACGCTCCTGGTGGCATTATGACACAAAAACTAATTGAATAAATTAAAAAAAATTAAATTAAAGGTGAAGTGGATGATCAAATTAAAATTCAGTTCTCATAGGCAAAATGAATGACTTCTGTATTGAACTATATATACTATATATAGTGTAAACCTGGTAGATGAAAGAAAATACATAACAGTACTTCATTTAGAGCGGAAGAAACTATAGATTAATAGATTAATCCGTAGTTATAGCACATACCATAGCTCTGTTAAATTCCCCATTCTGATTGGTCATTGGTCATAAAATGATGATTCATTTTCTATAACAGAAGCTCTGAGTATAATTAATACTTTCCTTCTAATACTCTCCATTGTAGACATATTGTATTCACAGGGACTGTTACTGTGGATGTTCATATAATCTAGGTCAAAAAAGACATTGATTTGTCCCTGTTTATAT
>JAQMYL010000002.1:24573718-24586481 GCA_030014365.1 Clarias pachynema | reverse complement strand
AGTCTTCGGCCCTCCCGACTAAGTGGTAGTAGTAGCCTTAATGTGGGAGCCCCCTAGTGACGGGGAGGAATTGGACATGAATATATTAGGGAGAAAATCTGGAAAAAATCCACAAAAAAAAAAAAAAAGAAATTATTCCACAAAGTGGGGTTCATTCAGAGCACAAGTGAGAATGAGAAATCTCAAGCTAAAAAAAAAAAAAAAAAAAACTATAACAGTATCACTAAAAGCTGCGTTTCTAAAAAAAAAAAAAAAAAAAAACTTGCACCACATGAAGCACCCTGACCTTCACATCTTCCTCATAAAAACATGAGCAAAACAAGCCATGTGTACAATTCCATCCAGTTCTCCAATTTCACAATAGGACAAATACTCTGCAAGGAATTGTAGTTCTGTATAAGCGTCCTAAAATTGTTCTTTTAACTGGACTCTTTATGGGTCTCCAGTTATTTCGTTTGTGGCCACTCCACTGGAATAGCACACCCTGACCCAAAAAGAACAAGATGTGCAAAGCTTTCAAGAACAATATTATATAGAGAGAAGGAAAGAAATCGAATTCAGTGATGTTCTTGCGGCTTTCTAAAGGAAGTGGAAACATACTGTACAATGCCACGAAGCAATCTTTTGTCTGTGTATCTAAATAGCAAGACTGAAAACAGCCTCTTTTATTAGTGTATACTCTGTTCAACCAACGTCACCGTTAACGTCAGATGAACTGAACAGCAGTTATACACCAGTGAAATAGTGAAAGGTACACAAGGCTCACTCATGCCTGGTGGGACGAGCCCGTTCGGTCAGATTCCACAGAGAGGCCAATGCAGCACAACTATGCTGACTACGGCACCAGAACACCATTCACAGGGCTCAAGGTCACCAACCTGACCTTCAAACTAATCTGATCCAGCACACATGTGATGAGCCGGACAAACAATTCTGATCCAACTTCACACTCCCAGAGGCCCTACAGGACTGTGCTCCTAAGGGGACAGGGCCACCCTGGGGGCACAAGGGAAACTACAACTAGGTGGTTTATATGTTAATGGTTTTAAAATAATGGCTGATTAGTGTTTTTTTTTCTTTTTTCTTTACACACACGGATATTTTAAGCATGCTGTGCTTTTTTACTATAAAGTGCATGATTTGCTACAATAAATGTTAGTTTGGATTTGTGCACATATCTTGACAGTGGTGAAAAACAAAGCTGCAAATATCACATCCTCATTTATGTTCAGATAAATCATAAGTCTGGACTGTTAATATGTCGAACTCAGAATTAAACACAAATAGTAGGCTCATGGTTATGCTCAAAGCTCATAAAAAAGGCCTACAGATTGTAGATGTTAATGAATGCGGAACGGCTCATCTCATTTCGATGGAGGACGCGACACACTGTGGCATTCGTACAGGGTGCATTTTTGGGGGTCGCACATATTTCACATGAAAGTATGAAAGCTCCGAGTAGCTCATGAGCAGAACTGAAAAATTACCACCAGTAACCGGGACCCAATTTTAAGAGGGAAACCAGGCACACAGATGTAATTCTTGCACTCCCTGTCCGTGCTCAATTTTTTTCCAAACATACTTTTCAGCTACAGGCACATTTCAGAAAGAAATTAAGATTATAGTGTTTTTTTTTTTTCCAATCATGATTGAGTAGGATTATGCCTGCAGTTTTGATGCAAGCGTTTATTTTAGCCAGATAGTAATAAAAGCCCAATGGGCGGAAGAAAAAAAATTACACTGACACATCCACACACTCTGAACGTATTATAGTGGAGGAGGAGCAGCACACAGGCCAGAAAATGAGGTTGCCAGATGGGTAAGTAGTCACTCTCTCACTTGTTCCTGTTCTATATCACTTATCCTGTACAGTACATGGTCACAGAAAGCCTGTCCCAGGAGACTGTTGGCACAAGATCGTGTACAACCAGGACAGGCTGTCAATCCACCACAAGGCACACAAGCACTACAGGGAATTTAGAACACACACACACACTCTACGCACACGGACCGGAGGTGGGAATCGAACTCTCGACCCTGGAGGTGCGAGGCCACAGCGCTAAACAGAACGCCACTGTGCCAGCAAATAATTACTGAATTAAATCTAACAGGTGCCCACAAACAAAGGCAGAGTCGAAAAGCATGCAGGCAATCATGTATGACTATAATTTACAGAACAATTTCTATTGTATGATATTTTTTTTGCAAAGATTCGAAAAGGAAAAAGGTATTATTGATATCGTAACATACATTGTTATAATGTAAATCAGAGGTGCGCGTGCACCACAGTGACCTTGTTTCCCATACAAAAGCTGAGAAACGGATGAAGAATGCTTCATGGTAGATTCAGTTCTTTTGTATGTGTTCTTTTTTTATTTATGTTTTTAGATGAAAGTTTGCTGAAAATCTAAATCTCTACTTTCAAAAAAGTCCCCCCCCCTGGTTTTTTGTACCACCAGCAAAATGACAATATTTTGTTTTAGTGTGTGAGTGCATGCATATATATGTGTGTGTGTGTGTGTTAAAATGAGGAGTGACATTCACATACAGTTATTCTCAGGGTTGAAATTGAATTCCAATTTGAGTTGTGCATATGAGACGTACATTTTATTTGTAAGAAACCATTCAGAAACTTTTCCACAGAAATGAGACATTGAGTTAAATCCGAGGCATGGGTTCACATCCATGCATTCTTCTGCATCTCATGTAAAACTTTGTAAATACAGTAGATAGACAGACAGATAGATAGATAGAAAAAAAGACAGACAGAGATAGACGCAGACAGACAGACGGTCAGACAGTCAGACAGACAGACTGTAGGTAAAGGTGCATTGATTTAAACTTAACAGATCAATTAATGTCCACTCATATAGGCGTCTCTTAAAGTCCAGCTCATAATAAAACCCTATAAGTATGAGAGTGAGTAGATGACTCATTATGACTCATGGGGTCATTACTGCCACAAAACCGCAGCGCTGCTGATATATGACACAGATTTGGGTCACGCTGAGAGGAATGCTGCAATGAAAACCTTTTTAAAAGTCGTTCATTAAGACGAATTATTCAGTAAGGGTGACAAAGAAATTGTTACATTCGTTTGCCGTGATATCAGATTACAGGAGGATGTAAAATCTGGCTATAGGTTCTGTAACTCACCAGCTGACTTACAGAAGCTTAAAATGATGAGCATTAAAACATCTCAGGAGAGAAGGAAAGCCAGGATAGTTACTGGGAAATGCAAAGCGCATTGTGTGTACTGTCGAAAGTTTGGACACACCTGCTGAAATTTTTTTTGAATGCACCTCCAGGATCAAGGGTTCAATTCTCGCATTGGGTCTGTGTGCATGTTCTCCATAATGCTTGGTGGGTTTCCTCTGTGTGCTCCGGTTTCAGCCTAAAGACATGCAGATAACGCTAACTGGTGTTCCCAAATTGCCCGTAGTGTGTGTGTGTGTGTGTGTGTGTGTGTGTGTGTGTGTGCCCTATGATGGACTGGCACCATGTCCAGGGTGCATCCTGCCTCGTGACCCAAGTTTCCAGGGATAGGTTCCAGGATCCCCATGACGCTGTACAAAATAAGCATTGTACAAGATGAATGAAATAATTATTATAAAGAGTAATTTAAAGTCGTATAATTTACTAAAGGTTACAAACTGATTAAACGAGGTGTAGTACACTCAGTACGTTTTAATACAGAGCGCTGGAATTCAGCAGAATGGTGGGAAAAACAAAAAGACCATGTAAATCCAGCTGAAGATTTGTATAGAGACATGTTGGATATTACAGCGAGAAATCCGTCTGTTCGGCTGCATGCACCGTGAGGTCTGCACTTGGATGGGTTAAAATAATTAGGTGCTTGTCATGAGAAAGTAGGCTGTGGTGCAACGCTCGTTGAATGCAAGCCCTACAGTAAATTAAATCCAGAAAATGCCAAGTATCCAATTTCTTACCATTGCCATTATGGCCACCCACCCATATCCATTTATCAATTTCACCCAGTGATGGCTCGCTGCAGTATATCACAGCAGTGTCTGTGAGGAATCTGTAAACAGCCTCGGCTCAAAAACCCGTAGCGATACGGACCTCTTAACTCACATACTGCTCGTGCACACACACACACACACACACACATGCACACACACACACAAACACGCAAACAGCAGGTTTTTAGAAATCTTTCCACATTACGAGATGTCTGAGGTCTTGCTGTGGTTTTACCAAGTCCGAGAGGTGAATTAAACCCAGTCTGATCTATTCCCACCCTTATTGATTCTGTCTGTAGATAAATTTAAAACTACTTTAAATCAGGAAGTCAGAAACACAAGTATACTGTAATAGTACTGAGGTTTGGGTTTTGTTTTCTATTCAGACATTTATATATACTGTATATCTGGACATATCGGAGTCATTCTGTAGTTTGGGGTACGTTCCACATGAGACAAAAATGAAAACCCTTATGAATAACGTGTGCCATCCCATATGATTATTTAAACAGTAATGTAATGTAGGAATGTTCACTACTAGGAAACATAGTTAACAATTTCCTTACTTTTTCCCATAATTTCTGTGGTAGGACTCGCCTCTCTGACGAGTTCTCATTTTCATAGCCAGTTTAATTAATATCATGTTTGAACAAATAATTTCAATCAAATCATAAAGAATCTGTAAACCATAACAGTGTATATAACATAGTTGATGGTGAATGAATATACTCAATAGCAAAGAGCTATTATAGAATAACTACTATATTAAAAACTGAGAGAACACATTGTGTGTTAGTGATAAATTGATGTACAGGTAGTCCCCGACTTACGGACATTCGAGTTACGGATTTTCGCAGATACAGATACGAACAAATCACGGACGTAGCTCACATCTATTGTACAAAAAATAGACACTGAAGTGCACCAGATACCAATATTTACGACTATATACAATATTTTAAAGTAAGTGAATGTATAAAAAGTCCGGTATATTGTAGGTGTGGGGGTGCGGGAGAAATGAGTCGGCCTCACCGGTTTCAACGAATCAGTCCAGGAGCACGATGATAGAAAACGACTGTCCTGTAAAGCTGTTCTGATGGTAAATAATCCTAATTTCAGAAAATCCTTGGAGTTGGAGTTCACAGTCCAATACATTGGAAAACAGCTGACAGAATGGAGTCCTGGATTCCCCTCGCGATTTAAAGGCGCAAAGACAACAGTTATATTTCACATAAAACCTTAGATTGTAAAACCTTAGATTGTGAGTAATTTAGTTTGCAGTCTAAGGAATAAATCAAGGTTAAATTAAGATTAAAAGTTGCTAAAAGGCTCTGGGCTTTAAGGGTTAAATGCACAGGGCTCAATTCAATTGAAACAGGATTGAGTCTGGATTGATTTTGAGTTTATTCAACATTACATTAGAATTGTTAAATTAGAATAATGGTATTAAATGAGGGTTAAATTAGGATTGAATTAGAGTTACATTGAGAGTTTATCAGGATTGCGTCAGAGTTGAATTAGGGATACATCAGAGTTGAATCGTGCTGCATTTCATACAATCATCCTGCATTTGTAGGGAGAAAAAAAATTCTGGTTCGTTCTATTTGGAATTGTTTTACAAAATAGATACATGGATATTAAGTTCTTTTTTTGGCCATATGATGAAAAGGCACGTATGAGCTTTTACTATGTAAATGACTTAAAATGTCTCCAAAGCACTAAAAAACGTTTTTTGAAAAAGAATATTCTATAATATTCTGTATTCTATAACACTTAGAAAAATAATGTGGAAGTAGAAAAGAAAAGCATCCATTTCTGAAACCTGCCGGCAATTCCTTGATTGGCACCACACGCATCGGCAACAGAAACTTTTATCCACATGCCTCAGTAACACCGTGTGTCAAGCCTTGTACCAAGGAAAGCACATTTATTATAGCCTGTAGAATAAAAATTTGACTAAAATGTCAAATGAAAAATGAGGATTTAGGGGATGGACGTATAATAGTACATGAAGTTATAGTGTCCACCGTTCTTCAGAACAGCCCAAATTCATTTCAATTAGGGGCTCTATAGGCAGCAACAATCCTCCTCACTCATCCAACTAGAATATAACGCATGACATTTAAGTGACATTTAGTTTAAATGGCGAAGGCTTAAGATAAATGTGTGACAAATGAATGATTTAATTGGTACACTGTACCATGTATTCGGAAACGCACTGAAAATGTGCAGGGATTTCAGCATGCTGCATGCCGTGTACTTGTATGCTCGTCTAAAAAACATAAAACAGGCAGGATTTGGAGACTCTTAGAGACAAGAGTGAGCTTTGAACTGAGGTTGAACTGTGTGAGCTGTGTTGGAGGATGTTTTGTCTGCTGATGGTTCAGAATGCTAAAAATTTAGAATTAGGAGAAAAAGAAGAAGAAGCTTTCAGCACAACTCACGTATTTGAAAGACGTCTCCCTCCGTGTAAACCATCCGCATCCCGAAATCACAGCTGATAGAACCTAATTTGGCATAATGTTCTTTTACGCCTTAGATCAGTTATGCATAATCATAGAAAGGGAGAAGAAAATTATCAAAATTTAATCATATTTTGGCATTTAATTACAGAAGAGCTTTTACAATTAAACCAGCAACTCCGAATGTCTGGAGCTTATATGAATTGTCCAGGACGAAGTGAAGCAAATTGAATTTTTCTTTCTTCAACCCGCAATTACCAAACAGATATTTACAAGATGTCCTTGAAAAATCCTTGAAAATCGACATATTTGTATCTGTGGGAACTTGGCTGGGAGTTCTTGGCACATTCCCTGTACAGTCTTGATGTCGCTCCAAGCCATTTCCACATGTTCGTGCTGTTGAAGGAGTTCCTGGGAGGCCAGCGTTTCAGACATGAAGCAGCATTCAATGAGAAAACGTTAAAATAATAGGGAGTTTTTACTCTCAAAACTGTGTTCTGTTATTCTGCACAATCAAAAGTCCCGGGTTGACCTGAATGCCCCTTGTATTATTAATTTATTTATTTTTATTTCACATAAGAACTAAGCACATTCTCCAATAATTGATACACATCACATTAGTGCAATTAATTTATACAATTAATTTACAATACTGAGCCTAATATCTGAATAGAGAGGATCTGTGAAATGCATTTTATAAGGAAATTGGTCCCTTATCGTAAGAGTTGTAGAGGTTCTGTAAGCGTATGAGAACCACTGGTCTAAGAACACAGACTGTCACACACTTTAACACACTAAAATTGGAGTGTGTGGTGTATGAAGAGTAGCCGCTGGCCTCATTGTGTCATAGACTGTGCAGTTTGTACTGTAAGACCTCGGCGGTGTGCAGCAGTGGGTGGGCAGGAGGTGGCCTTGAATAGGAATCAATTATGGCACGTGTGATGGAAAAAAAGCTGGACACAAAGTCAAGGCCATGTCTAAAGGGAATGTGATAACCTTTACTTGTTCTTGATGCCGGAAGAGAGAGAGAGAGAGCAAGGATCTCCCATCATCAGTCTTCTTTTTTTAAACAAAGAAAAGAATTGATGTTATGCATCAGCATAACAATCTCAATGTCATGAATATATTAGATTTCCTAAAGCATAAAAGAAATAAATAAATGGCATACTCTGCCACGTGCCACAAACCTTTTAGCCGAGAAGGAGTGGCGACATTGTCCGAACCACTTAAGACACAAATAAAAGGAAACGGAGACGAGTGACTCAAAGTGGTCACACGATTCCTTTTTAACAGACAGCTGCTGCCTTGGCCTTGGATTAGTTTGTTTTAAAAGATCCCCACCCACCGTTGTGTGGGTTCACAAATCCCTCTAATTCAAAACAGGACTGTGCTTTTCTTTACAAATCCTCCGAAATCCTCGTCATACATATATAAGTACATACACCTACACATTACTGCGAGACAAAATCACCCAGTCCATCATTTCACAATTTAAAAGGCTTCTGTCAAAAATGCAAATCCTGCTGAATAACTATGTACTGGTAAGCATGACTAGTCTTTGGGATGATAAAACACAACAGGATGTGCTGTTACCGGTTACAGGAAAATCAAATCAAAGACAGGGTGAGGCAGCCTGATGCGAAGAGGCAGTTAATGTTTCCAGCCCAAAAGGAGATTGTTTTCCAATTAAGCACTTCTTAAATGGTTTTATTTCCTTTATAAGATCCTCTATTTCTCTACATAATCTCCTGATTCACTAATGCACTTATCCCACTAGTGCTTGGAAGAGATGGAAGGTAACTGAGTCCATTTACTTTGTAACTGAATCTTTCACCTACTGTATCTGTTCTTCACTTGAGTTCACATGATTTATTAGAAGATACTTTTTACGTTTTCTCCACTACATCATCCAAAAAATATCTCCAAGTACTCCAACTTAACTACATTTCAGCATGGCGACATGTTTGAAATGAGACGCAGAGCTTGTTGAGGGTTTACTATGAAAAGTCCTACTGTGAGCCCTGTACTTTACATACTTACTGTACTGTAAGTACATTTGACGGTGAATCCTTTTTTACTTTTCCTCAAGGGTACTTCTAAATGGAGAACTTTTACTTTTACTTCAGTAATATTTTCCCTAGGGAATCTCTGCATTTACTCAAGTACAGGATTTGTGTACTTTGCCCACCTCTGGTGCTTGATAGAAAGTTTTCTCTGTACACCAGAGCCATGATCAGACAAGCAGCTTCATGTTTAAAACACCAGCCTCCCACAGTAGGAGCTCCTTTAATGGCAAAAACATGTGGAAATGGCTTGGACTGACATCAGGACACTACGGGGGACGTGGCAGTAACTCCATGCTGAGTTTCTGTAACGTGCAAGTGGCGCGGTGGGCAGTATGAGGACGTGCATCAATAAGGGTCAATGGGAGTTCCTGGGAGGCCAGTGTTTCAGATGTGAACTTCTGGCATACTGAGCAAACTTTCCACCTTGATGGTATCCAAGCACTGGTGAAACGCTGTGATATATGAATCAATCAAAAGTCCCGGTTTGACTTGAACACTTCTTGTATAAACAGTCACTTTTTCTCTCTTTCTCTTTATGGATGGTAACAAGCCCAAAAAAAGATCCTGCATAATTTGCTATTCTCATATGGAACTAGAAAAAGTGCTGACACTGGAGACTCCTTCAATAAATGTTTAATAAGCACCTCTTTACAGAACGTTTCACCATATAAATGATAATAAAAAGATTTTTCTTTGTTAAATAACACTGCTTTAAATGTTTGTTTATAGCTTGTTTATGTTGAGTGTCTGCTGTACTGTGAATGAGCTGAGACAGTAGAAATGATAATGTATTCAACTGTACTGGCAGAACAGAGGTGTAGATTAGTTTGAGAAAACTAATCAACAGCCTCAGATAATGAAAATCGAGTATTTAAAAGAACTGTGGTATAATTTATGACATCTAATTTCTTTGCAAAACTCACCCCTTAGCCCTCGTAATAAACATTATTAACTTTCATTATTTTGTTCCAAGCAGTCTATAAACGTACCATTCTGCAGCTGTAATGGAAAACTTTTCACTCTATTATACTGTAGCTTCAGATTTTGTATTCTCATTGATCTTTCTTCTTTCTTTCGTGACCCAGCCCGCCTGACCTTGAATCAAATCCCGGTTTTACATTCAAACATCTTTGAGCTGAGGCATGCTGGAGTGTTGACTTGAATAGTGTATTTTTTTATTATTTTTTTCTCCACACACTTTCACTTCTTCCTCTGGGTTTGGAACCCTGGGGACGTCAGTGTAATCTACAGCGTCACACCTCGGGGCAGCTGGAGGCTGAAATGCTTTGCTGTGATAGAATGGATCCTGCAGGTTTCGTCTCGGCTTAATTAAGAGGCACTCAATATGCACGAAATAATCACAGTTCTTAATGTAGCTGCTCTTTCTGACCCTGAATCATATTGGATCAGAAGTGGCTTTGGGAGGGAAACCGATCATGTATTGATCGCTGATGCTCGTCAGTCAGCTACTAATTTAACTGCTCATCAATGTATTGATGAGGATAGGGTATGAGGTACGGATTTAAACATCGTCCTTGGAGGAAATGGATCCATTTTTAATAGATGAGACTCAAACAAAAGCAACACGTGATATGTTTACAGGATATAAGCAATTTATTACAGATTCCCACTTTACTGTTATAATAACCTTCACTCTTCTGAAACGCTTTCCACTAGATTTTGAAGCATCACTGTGGGAAATTTGGTGGCAGGTGAGAAAGTAAGTGTTCCAGTCCTCACACAACATGTCTCTTTCTTTGTGTACGGGGACGCCGTCATGCTGGAACAGGTTTTGGTTGCTTAGTTCCAGTGAAGGAAATTCTAATTCTATGGCATACAAAGACATCACATATTTACGTGAACGACCTCAAGGTGTGTATATGTATGTTTGTGGGTGTATTGTTTATCTTCGTCTCATATTAATACTCTGCTGATAGATGGAAAAAAGATGTTCGTGTGTGTGTGTGTGTGTGTGTGTGTGTGTACATGTCCCCCACCCAGGATATGTCTTCGCCTCCCACCTGGTATTCCCGGATATCCTGTTTGACCCTGACCAGGATAAAGATAAATAAACGAACGCAGACTTGTTATTTGCATCACTGGCATGAATCTTTTCGCAGACATAAAATCGTTCCTGCCTGTGGTTTATGCAGTGCGTAAAGTGAGCTCCACGGCAATTAAATTAAGAGGGGAGGCTGCTGGAGAAGCTTGAGATAATGTAGCTCTCTTTCTCCCACTGAGTACAATATGCTACACGCAGACTGAGCTCGGTTTAGAATTTGAGAGCTCATCCTAAGAGCTGCACAAGCACTTTTGCCGGGACCAATTGGTATCACTCTAGTCAGATAATCTCATTGTAATAGTGCAGTATCTGACTGGGAGCCTCTCCTGGAGAGCTGATAAATCATTCCCTGTCTGTTAATTACTGAGCTCACGGGCGTGGCACATCTGTCCCCTGCTTTACAGCAGGCACCGTGGGGTTCTTTGGAGAATTCAGAGTTATAATCAAAACTTCTCTGGGATTAATCTTTGTCTTTTTCTTCATATAGTGATCCAACAATATGCTTTAGGTCTTTTTTATCTATTGATTTAGCATAGGCCGCACAGTGGCTTAGTGATTAGCAATAAGGCCTTGCATCTCTAGGTTCCGGGTTCAATTCCCACCTCGGGATCTGTGTGCATGGAGTTTGCATGTGCTTGGTGGCTTTCCTCCGGGTACTCCGGTTTCCTCCCGCAGTCCAAAGACATGCAGTGTAGGCTAACCATCGTTCTCATATTGCCCGTAGTGTGTGCTCTGCAACGGATTGGCACCCCGTCCATCGTGTACCCCGCCTCGTGCCCTAAGTCTTCTAAGGTAGGCTCCAGGCCACCTGCAACCCAGTCTACAGGATAAAGCAATATAGACGTTGAGTGAGTGAGTGATTTAACTTAAATGTTGAAATAGCACATGTTCTTCTCTCAACCGATACCAGATTAATGATATTTTTTACCCAAACAATATATTGCTTTTCCTGGGCAATTTGCTGCTCCTAGTACTGCTCCAGCACCAGCTGTGATATCCCTTTTTTTAGTATCCTATTCGACAAACAGCATTAAGCACATAGTTGGTCTGAACATTTCCTTCACCGAGATTCTAAAACAGGCTTTTTTTTTCCTGTCGTAAATAAAAAATTAGCCTGCATTCTGCAAGAAATTATAAATCTACACTGCCTCTATTATTAGCAACACGGCTAATTCACATCACGTTTTGAGAAGCTGACAAAATCATAATGTATGCAAAATGTATGCCATTAAATGTCCATTATAATTTTGTATCTGCAAACAAAGACAACATATGTCATGTACAGTATTATAGTTCTCCATGTGCACTAAAATGGTGTTTCACTAATTAGTCCGAGCCTGAAGAGCTGTGCTAATTAACTGAAAAAAACTAGTGAAAAACTGCATATGTGACCACAGTTTTCAGTCTCTGGGTCATTTCTAGACCTAAACCCCACGGACAGTGGCGTCAGACAGTCAAGAAGACTTCTTCTGTAAATGATTTTCAGGATAAAGATAAAGCGTTAATTGCTGGAGACTTTAATATTCATTTAGAGAATCCAGAAGACCCTCTGAGAACAGCATTTATGTCCATACTGGACTCAGTAGGAGTAAATCAGTGTGTAGTACTGTAGGACCCACTCATAAAGCAGGTCACACTTTAGATTTAATATTATCCTTCGGATTAAGTATAAGAAATATAATCACAATTGCACTGTCTGAAGTTATCTCAGATCACTGTCTTGTCTCGATTGAAGTGTGTCATAGTAATAATGTACGCACAGCACCGCGCTACCGTATTAAACGTACATTCACATCAAATACCACACAGAGCTTTATCAATAATCTCCCAGAGTTATCAACCCAGAATGCAGCAGCGAGAGTCCTCACTAGAACCAGAAGATATGAGCACATCACCCCTATCTTATCTACACTGCGTTGGCATCCTGTGAAATTCCGCATTGATTTTAAAATACTACTTTTGACAAACAGTATAAAGCATTAAATGGTCTCGCGCCGCAGTATCTGAGCGAACTGTTAGTGTCTTATGATCCGCCACGCCTACTTCGATCAAAGGATGCAGGCTGTTTTTCAGTACTGCATATTATGAAAACTACAGCAGAGGCCAGAGCTGATTCTTACAAAGCCCCAAAGTTATGGAATAGTCTTCCAAATAGTGTTCAGGACTCAGACACAGTCTCAGTGTTTAAGT
>JAQMYL010000002.1:24526389-24549738 GCA_030014365.1 Clarias pachynema | reverse complement strand
TATATAATAACGAAGTACAATGTTAGATAGTGAAACAGTTCACTCTGATGTTTTTTTTTTTTTTTTATCAAAGCCGTAGATTTATCCAGAGCAATGCTCCTGCATCTGAATGATCAGATAAAAACTGGCAGTGCTCTCCAGCAGTACACAGCCCTAATGCTAATTTGATTGTGTTTCATATTGATTTCTTCACCTTGAATAAGACATTGCTTGGAAGTGAAGAAAGTGCCCCTGACATGACCCATAGCTCTCCCTCTGTGCCTTAGCTTTAATATTGATGCTTGTACACATCAGACCTGTGCTTTGATTTTTTTAAGCCTGTATAAGTATGACATTTACTGTGAGGATAAAGGATTTAAAAATCAACATCATTTTCCATTAAACTAATTGCATAAAGGAATGACTCAGATTACTGCGAATATGCGTGATTAAAAATGCAAAAGACTTAAATTATGCACGACTAAAAAAGATTTTTTAATGCAGTTGATATAAAAATTTAAAAAAAGATTATATGGTGTGCATGTGTATCAATCATCCAATCATCATTCACTCATCTTCAGCACCTAATCTACCACGTGGATGGCCTCGTGATTTGATCCTGAGATCAGGTTACGCACATCATCTGCCTGTAGTTTTGCATGTCCTCCCCGTTGGTTTCGTCCCATCTAACAACATACTGGTAGTCGGATTGACTACTTCATGCCCAGTGTTCCACCATGAACCCGATCTGGAATAAATCACTCATCTGAGGATGAATAAATGCTTACAAAGTGAAAAATAGCAATTTCTATATTCCCTTACAAAAAAAAAAAGCAAAAAAATGTATACAATTTTTTTTAACCTTAAATTCTACATTTCTAAGGTTTATTTGTTTGACCTTTTATGAGAACCAAACCACAGTTTGCCTCAATCCTATTGAGAAAACTAAGAATTCTTAACCTTTAACTATACAAGGTGCCCTTGAATAGTTTTAGTATGTAAAATAGTATGCAAAACACCTCTGCGTTATCCCGCCAGCACAACCCCACCCTTTTTCCCATAATACCCAGATCATCTGCACTATAATCACCAACAACCAAAGAGCCTTGCTGAGAAAATCTCAACCTAGTCAATAAAATAAGCTTGAAATGAGCCAGTTTCTCCAAATAGGCCACAGTACTGTAACCGTGTTGAAAAAAATTATTGATCTAAAATATTATTATTGATATTTTTGTGAGGAAATATTAGCCAATATTTTACTTGCTACGGCGTCCTTTTTCCCCAGCGTAGTTAAACAGTCTCGCTTGTATCGGGAGCACAGAGCCGGTACTCATGAAATAATTATAAAAAGCAACATTTTGTCCGTCACATCAACGATTTTATTTTCTCTTTAGATTCATCGCTTGAGTTTTCCAGAACAGGCGAGATTTCCTCCGCTGCTTCAGCTCTGCCCTTTAGCTCCGTTCAGGTTGTGGCTTGTGGATCAGCTCATATCTAAAGACAGGAAAAAAATGCTCTCATGCCAAAACACATGCCATGCTGCAGTGAAACTTGTCAGTGTCAAAAAAAAAAAACAACCTCACCAGATTTCGATTTAAACCAGACTAATCAACGCACCTCTTCAGATCGTCACGTTATGAAATATTCAGCTTTGCAGAAAAGCCTGTGCATTCTGCCGAAGCAGAAAACACACACGCAACTCTAACACCCTGACCTTCACCTCGTCGGGTCAATATGTACGTTTGCATGCATTCAGAATTCCATTCCCTCGTGACACGTCCGCAGAAGCTCATGCGTTTTCTCTCTCTCTCTCTCATACACACGCACACTATTAGACACGGGCTTAGTGCCATATGTTGACCTCCCCTTACACGTGAGGTGTGCAGTCTCCTGAGGGAAATCAATCACACACTAACGCTGGCCAGGGCTCCTTCCCAAGCAGCTGTTCAGCCTGATGATCATTAAACAAGAGCTCGGAGCGGCTCTAACTGTCCCAGTGACCCCTGCCCCCCCCCATGGCTCTGCTCTCTACTCCAGTCTGGCATCCTACGGTGCAAAGCACTGAGCAGCTCCTGAATGTTAAACCTTTCGTTCTCGTAGGGCCTTATTAATCATACGGCGTGAGTATTCATCCTGTTGCTTTCTCTGCTGGCTGCCTACCACCGTCCTTGACGTTCGTGCACACAGGAAGTCTGACAAATGCAGTCAGAAATACTGTGTGGGCTTGTCACAGTGTGTGCCAGATACTCTAAAGGAGTGTGTGTGTGTGCGCACTTGCTTGAAGCTGTAAGTTTGTAAGGCGGTAAGACTTATTATAAATGATTATAAAACATGATCAGACACTTGACCACAAGTTATTAAGGACCTTTGCCCACTGGCAGCTGTGTGTGGGAGTCTACAGTGCCCTGAGAATTCTGGTATCTTTCTGTTGTCACCAGCATTGATGTTTTTGCTGACCTGTGCTGCACTGGCTTTTCTGTGGGATCAGATTGGACAGGCTAGCCTTACAGTAGGTCCCCGCTGACATGCATTAAGCTTAGGTTCACATGATCCTATCACCTGCTTGCTGGGGTATAGTTGGTGACCAGTGTCGTTCAACTGGTGGTGCTTTTGGCTGGATATTTTTATTTGGTGGGCTTCTTCCTCACGTTATGTTCAAGTGATAAAATGATAGACAAGTGTACGATTACTGCTGTATGTACACTTACAAAAACGAGATTTCAACAAAGTGATATTCTAAATCCTTTGCACATTAGATATGACATTTTATGCGTATTTACAGTATAAACAAGAAGTTTGTTTTTACTGTTTAAAAAACCTACTGAATAATCATGTTTTCATGTTATCCTGATGAAGAAAAATGAAGATTGGAAGGAAGGAGCGTAGATTACCGTTGCATCTGGTGAGCATACAAAAAGCAGCCAGTAAGATGCCATGCAAACAATATTCACGGTGATTAGTGCATTATTGTAAACTGTGTTTGTGTTGAAATTTCCTTGCGTGCATTAGAAGCTCTACATAGCTATTAAAGTTTCAACAGAAGTAATAAAAAAAAAATGCAAGACAGTGTTACACCTCACAAGCGCCAAACTACAAGTGACGTTTGTTGGAGAAGTCGTTTGTTATTGTAAACTAAAGGCAAACCCAGAAATTTTTTACAGTTGACTTGATTTTTTTTACAAAAAATAAAGTTGACATACTTCTTTTAACCACTCCTACAGTAGCTCATTCGATTTATTCATGTTAAATAGGAGGAAAAAAAATAAGTCACATGACTACTGGTCACAGCAGTATTATGTTTCTGGCTGTTAGAAAAATATTAAGGGTGTGGAAGTTTGCACATTCAAATTCTTTGCTCAGAAAGGCAACAGGATAAGCATTCAAATCCAAAGCCACCTGTGAAAGCCACCACCACTGACTCCGTCAGTCATTGTAAGAATATTTTGGCAAAACAAACAAACAAAAAAATTAAACCTTGAATGTGTCCTACACTATCGGGCATTGTTAATCGCTTGTTTTAAAGCAAATCAGCTCTGTACACAGCAAACAACAATTAGCATGGTGCTAAAACTGTACGAGAACTCCCACAGGTGTAGTCTCCTTAGAATTAAAGGAAGGCATTATGAATGCTGCAGCAGCAGAAATCAAAATCACTTTCAGACGGCGGAAGAGCTTTTACATAACAGATAGTAGAGAACTAACCAACCAGAGAAACTGAACCTCCGTGTGCAGCGAAGAAGCTGTTCCTCGGTCATTCATAATTCACCGGCTGCACTCTGAATAACAGCCTTTGAGGAATAGTTTGACATCACAGATGAATAATTAAAAGGTGCCCTTTCCCCCATTAAAAGAGGGAGACGGATAGCATTTCCATTGTCTGATTGGCCAGACACCGGTCTCTGAAGGCTGCTGTGGCTTTTTCTAAATGCCATGCTGTCAGTAACTTCTAATAACAAGTCAGTTCTAATTTTCATTGAGCATGCATGTCATTGCAAAAGAAAAAAAACTTTTTGAATGGAGCATTATTATATATTTATTATTTATTAGTCATTCAACTGATTAGAAAAAACCTTGATCTGGTCAATTAAAAGGAACTTTCTGGATGTGGTTACGGTTAGTGGACACTGGAAACTGAACATCTGGGAAACTGAATCTGATAACTGTTAATTTGTCATTCCTTTGAATGCAGAAGCAAGTCCAGTCATTGCACTGGCATCATCAGTGCCACAGGAAGCCAAAAGCCAGATGATTAAGGCAGTGTTAATGAGATCAATGAAGTAATGAAGTGCTGCTTTGATTTTTTTTTTTGTTGTTGTTGTTGGAAAGAGCCCTGCTCCACTAAGCTCTGTTCTTTCGTCTTGCATGCATTTCCGATTGGCTGGGTGGGAGGACAAGCAGACTTGTACTATTTATAGCCTGGTGAGAAATAATTCAAAGCTATCCGAGAGACGATCTCGCAGATCTCTGACAGCAGGAGGAATAGCTGAGGAAATCTTTGGTCTGTCTCCGGAGAGAACTGGGAGATGATATTATGTAATGTGCTTTGCCTGTCTGGGAATCAGTGCATGAGTGATGGGAATGATCTGGGACAGGATGCAAAAAGTCACTGCTTTACTAATTAGTATTTAAAAACACACACACACACACACACACACAGGCTGGTGTAAGATTTACTCAGATATCCTAACAACGTGATGTTCCTTCTTAATTTGCATCATGTTTAGATTTTGAGTTAACAGAGTATTTAAAAAAAAAAAAAAAGCAAAAATCCAACACTGACCTTAACTGTCTTCATTGTGCTCAGAAAGTCCTCCTGCTCTGTAACTCCGCCACATCAGAACTCAAGCTCAAAGGGACAACAACAACAAAAAAAGAACTGGAGCGCGCGCGAACACGGAACCCGTTTTATCTTTTTAACTTGAGTCGCGTGCCAGGTGTGCGCGAGGAGCCCGGTATCTGCGCGCGACGCTGCTCTCGTGTACAGATGAAGCGCAGCGCGCGCGTCGGCGCATGCCCGCTTCTATTCCTGCGCTCCCTCGAGACGCTGCGCGCGCACTGCCAAGCAACAGCTCCTGCTCCCAAAGAAAGCACCGACACACCGACAACCTGCGCCAAGTGTGCGCTGCTAGTTAACGGCGCTGTGCCTCGGTTTCAATTACAACTGTTTGAAGCACCACGGTTAAAAAAACAAAAAAAAAACTCAATAATAATAATAATAAAACACAGAAAGCACTGTAACTCTTATTATTACTGTTTCATGAATCCCAGGGGAAATGTTCAGGAAACTGAATCAACCCGAGTGTTAAACAAGCTGCAGACATCAGCTGGGGATTCTTCTGGGTTCCAGCTGAACACATCCAGCTTTAGTGCACAAGCTGTTTAGGGACCGTCACTTTTCATTACTGGGACAAACTAAAGACAAATCATCAGAATTACTCTCTGACTATATAAAGAACTTTATAATTATTCATACACCATAAACCTCTCCACTATATCTATTGTCACAGCTAGGTTTCACAGTACCTGGGGTGAATACTTATTAAATCTTGTAAAGGTTGTTCTTTGTAAATCACCAACACTTCGATATTATGTCCATTTTGTGTAAATTCATAAGATCTAATTTCAATACATTTTATATCAGTTCCAAATGTGGATGAGATCAAAGGGGGTGAATACTTATGCAAGAGATTGTCAGTTCTACATGGACGTAAAAGGAAAGGGGTGAAAAAAGAGCAAAAGAAAGAAATTAAGGTAAGCGTGGATGGATGGGAGAATAAAATCTAGAATGGATGGATGGATGGATGGGTGGGTGGGAGAATAAAATCTAGAATGGATGGATGGATGGATGGATGGATGGGAGGTGGAAGAATGAAGGAATGGAGGAAGAATAAATAGGTGGATGGATGAATAAATGAATGATGGAGGGATGATGAATGAATAAAATAAATGGAACGATATTGGTGGATGGATAAATGTATGATAGATTGGTTAAATTAATGATGGATAAATGTTTGTATCTATGGATAAATAAATGGATGGATGGATGAGTGAGTGGATGAATGAATGGATGGACAGATCAGATGAATGACTGGATGTTTAGATTGGTGAATGGATGGATGTGTAGATGGAGAAATTAATTAAAGAAAGAAGAAAAAAAGGAAGAAAAGGGACAGGAACACTTGGACTGCAGATAGTGCAGGTCACCAGATATAATGAAGATATAAAAGATATATACTGTATATATTAAAAAAAGAAAGTTAGAAAGAGAAATAGGTGCCAAATCTTTCAAAACCATTAAGCAATTTCCAGCACAATATTTACACACTGAACATTTTATCCTCATCTGTCACTCACATTCAGTAAGCACTACTTCTGGTCACAGTCATGGTGGATTCGGAGTCTATCCAAGGAGCTGTGGATATAAGGCAGGAAGACTCCCAGGAAGGGGCATCAGTCCATCAGAGGGCAATATTCAAACATTCACACCATGAAGAGTAACGCAAGCTGAGGATCGAACTTGGAACTCTGGAGCTGCTACACACTGTCCCACCATGCTGCCCGTTTTAGCCTCCCTCCATGCATAATTACCTCCAGTATAAACCGTTTACTCAGTCAGTAAAATAGTAAATCAAGAAAACTCCTAATAAACCATGCAAACCCAGTCATGAATACAGATACTGTAGCAAATGATTGAAAGCAAATGATATAAAATTGCATCCTACATTGTATAAAAACAAAACTTCAAAAATCACAATTTTGAAGCACACACCAAAACAGCAGATTGCAGTTGCACTTACCAAAAAACAGAGTATATCAAAAAAGCTTAACATGTGCATACAAAATAATTTGACTGTCAAGTAGACTGTCATCCTCCAAATGAAACTAACACATTAATGAGGAGCACCCCAGCAGATTTCTGGCTCTGAGATTAAATTATAATGAGGTACTCGGGTGGTGAGCTTCACACCGCAACTGAAAAAGTGAACAGCATATTTAAAATCCCTTAAGTGCTAACAAATTATTCAGTTATTCGTCTAAGCACATTATTCAAATTCACTAGCGAGAGGAACGTTATGTAGTTATGAGCAGGCCATTTCTAGCTATAAGCAGTAGAAATATTCGCTTAGCGCCTCAGAGTCACCAGGGCAGCCGATGAAAATGCAGGGGAGCCAAACAGCATGCTGATTAAGGCCACCAAAAAATCAGCAGGAACCATGGTTAAGGAATAAAACTCTGATCCTACCAGTGGGTGTTTGGAGGTTTTATCTTTTGAACTGAAATGATTAGAATTTTTTTTTTTACCGTTAGAATTCTTTCTTGTGATGTTTGTGAATGAAGATGAAGACTCATAGCCGCAGCAAAACGTCTGAATGGGGCAAACGTTTAAAAAAAAGCTGTATGTCTGTGAATGACGATCCCACCCGAGGTGGTTCGGAGCCCATGCAGTCATTTCCGTGAACATTCAGCGAGTAAAACACCTGATCGATGGACAACTTGAGGAATAAGTGCATCTGTCTGTGGGAACTGTACACACAATCATTCACAAACACCACTTGCACATTACAGGCACTCATCTGGGAGTCATTGCCACATACACACCATACAGTCCTGACCTGTGTTATTAACAAATCAGTTCCTGGGAGGCCAGTCTTTCAGACATGCAGCGGGCGATCCGAGCTTGGCTCCGGCGTACTGAGTAACCTTTCTGCCTTGATGGTATGCAAACACTGGTGAAATGCTGGGATAAGTGCATTAGATAAGTGCACAAGGAATTATTTACAGCAGTGGTTCCCAGCTCTGTCCCTGCACATTTAAGTGCATTCTCAGCTCCCTGCACACCTGACTTAACTAATCAGCTAATTAGGTTTCTTTCCTGATTTGAAGTGGGTGTGATCAGGCAGGGAAAACTTTAAAATGTGCAGGGCAAGTGGTCCTCCAGGAGCTGGGTTAGGAACGACTGAGATAAAAAAAAAACAATGAGATGAAGAAGGTTTTTAGTCTCATATCTCTGTTCCAGTTTGACTTGAATGCACCTTATGTACTGTATGCTTATATTTAGGATGAATAAATAAATGTTGTTGTTGGTCTTTCGGCTGCTCCCGGCAAGGGGTCGCCACAGCGGAATATCCAGTCCACACAACGACTTGGCACAGGTTTTACGCCGGATGCCCTTCCTGACACAACCCTCACATTTTATCCGGGCTTGGGACCGGCACTGCATCCAGTGGCTGGGGGGTTTGGGCACTGGCTGGGAATCGAACCCGGGCCTTCCGCATGGCAGGCGAAACACCTACCACTGAGCCACCAGTGCCCCTTAGGATGAATAAATAAATAAATAAATAAATAAATAAATCGTGCCTGTATGGTGCCCAATTATGTGCAAGTATAAGAAAAAAAAAATCTTACTGACCATTGCAGATTACTCTGGTGCACTGGTGCCACATTATATACCCTTGTTACAGTGCTGATTCATACAATATTCATAACCTTCTTAATGTCACAAATTTGTGAAAATGATTTGTTTTTTGTTTAAATGTTACATACTTTGGTGTTGTTGTTGTTTGGGAGTTACAGACTTTCTTAAAAGTATTATATTTATTATTGTGTTCTTAAACTTATTAGCTTGTTTAAAAGCTTGCATAAAACTCCTAACCAAGTACTGTAGGCTTATAAATGATATCATCTTATTGTGCCCTAATGTGTTTTGTTTTACAATAAAAATCTATACAGCTCCAATAAATAGCCATATTATGATTGTACATATTGCCTGTCTGCAATCTGATGGTCTAAATCATGTACGATTCTTGACATATGCAGAGAAAGCCTTCAAGTACATTTTGTAAAATGTGGCCTGATTTGAGTTCAGGTCATATTTTATCCTCATACTTTAAGTGTAACTAATCTCTCTGCTCTGTGGTAACATTAATCATAATGTCAATCCTATACATTTGAGCTCGGTAAAGAGGCGCAACACAGGGGTGACCACTGTCGCCTCTAGTTTTTGTACTTTCCCTAAAGCCATTAGTTCAAACAACACAATAGGACAAACTCACCTCCTCCCAGCTTCCTTCTCTACAGATGACATCTTGTTGCACTTATGAAAAATATCATTCTCCATCTCTCAGTGGCTTAAAATATCTAACAAGTTCAGATGCAGAAGTGGATATAAAATTACTAAGACAAAGTGCACTCTAATGCCCTTGGCAGAATCTGGTAAGCATGCCTATGTAATTCCACAAGGTTAACAAGGATTTATCCAAGAATACAGATTAAGCCCTCGCTCCAGTCACTCTGTAGATCAGTCAGGATCTTTAGAGACATGGATCTCTGCAGAGACAAAGAATAGATAATGCATGGCTTATGAGATTTCTATTTTTTATCATAAATCCGCTTTCTCTTAAAAAAAAAAAAATAAAGTTATCAAAGCTTTAAAGTTATTAAAGTATTTTACCAGCAATACGTAAGAACCCAAACTTGCAGTACGGTGACTCAGTGGCTAGCACTGTTGCCTCACCCTGTTGAGGGTTCAAATCTAGCCTCATTCTGTGGATTTGGGAATGCAAATTGGGAACGCCATTTAGCCCTAGTCTGCATGTAGGACTGTAGGAGGAAACCGGATAACCCAAAGGAAACCCACCAAGCACGGGGAGAACATGCAATCTCCATGCACACAGACCGGACACAGGAATCGGACCCAGGACCTGGAGGTTCATAGTCACTTACAGTACTGTATGTCTTACAAACTGACTGACATCCGCCATGACTGACATGTTACGGCAAAATTCTAAACTGCAATTGTTCTTTATTCTAAGAATTCACAAATTGTCTTTGGACTACTTCTAAAAAAGAACAGAGATATAAGAAGATCCAAGTATAGAATTATACATTATAGCTGTTTAACACACCACACATTTTTTGTCGGTTTCCTCAGCATTCTGGCCCAATATTTCTTCCCACTGGCTAAAAACGTTGCAGAGGGTGGACTGGCTGTGGGAAATTGCCCCTAGGTGTAAATGATCCAGTGTCCTGACATCCTATCTAGGATGAGTTCTCTTGCCTTGAACTCAGTGTCTCTGTGATAAGCTTTGGATTCACACTGACACTGAGCAAGTCAAAGCACTTAAAATGAAATAGAAAAAAATCACAGTATTTATTGTGAAAGAAGAAAAAACACTTGTTTTAAGTTGAGGCAGGAACAAAATGAACAAGTATTGACTGATTTTGTGATTCATGCTCTTGCACTGTCCCTCGAGTGCTCACATCAGTTTTCCTCTGACACAAAAAAGGGGAGTCAGTGAACCTGGATTTATTGGCTTTTCTTTGTTTATGAACCATCTAAAGCATATTTATTATTATTATTATTATTATTATTATTATCTGCTAGTTTAGTACAATTACATATATTAAAACTGTAGGCATTGAGCAAAGGAACTACACGCATCAAAAGCACAGTTTATAAGATATAAAACCAATTCAAAGATTCTAGACACTCCATGAGAAGCGTGAGCTCAGTGTGAATCCCCTGTGTCTTTTTTTCATCACACACTCACTTCAAACAGCAGTGAACTGTAGATTTTCCTACTGCAAAACCTGAAAACATCTCAAATACAATCAAAATGCATCTAGTATTTTCAACAGTAACATTACAACAAAGCAGACAACTCATTCGAAAAAGTTTTGAAAGAATTCTGTTCTTTTAAAATTAGTTTTTAGATAGAAGCAAAGCTTGAAACACAAGCTAAAAATGTTTAGATCCGCCTGTTATTTCATACATTTACCCATGTTCAATAAATTTTCCCTTCCTAAGTTAATTCCATAAATTACATGTGCATTAAATATTTAGTCAGATGTGACGTTTATGTGACGTTTATGGTTTTAAAAAATCATGAATGGCCGTTCGGGGATCACTTAAACGCTTGGTGAAGTAGCATCGCAAACAAAAATCATCGACATTAGAAATCAGAGACATGTTTAATAGTGACATTAGGAGCATTTCCACATGTACAATGTGACAAGAACCCACAGCATTTTAATTAAACACCTGTGTGGTCATAATAAAACTAATCAGAAAAAAGGCTTCCATTTCCTAGGTAGCATAAAGGTTAGACTTTGGTCTGATGAGTCGAGACCCTATTCCAGAGTGATGGGTGCATCAGTTGGTCAGGTCTAGGCTCGGCAATGTTATGTGGCAGTATAATGGGATCTCCTGACACAGACAACCGGAACCAAATTCTTTGTGTGTTACCATACTTGGCAAATAAAAACAAAAGGCAGATTCTGATTCTGATCCTTCTCTGACATCACAATAAATAGACTCATATATGTTCTGTCTTTATTGCACTATGGTCACATGTTTGCCTCTCTTTTATGAATATTTACTGGTTATACGTTTGCTGCTTCATTCTGCCTATTACTATTTCAACTTGCTGATGCACCTTGCCTGTAGATACAATCATATGGAAGTGTACATCGAAACAGTATATTCTATCTATCTATCTATCTATCTATCTATCTATCTATCTATCTATCTATCATTATACATAGTAGCCATTGTACAATTCTCTTTGGGCAGTGTTATGATCTGGGGTTGCTTCAGTTGGTCAAGTCTAAACTCAGCACCGTTATGTGGCAATAAACTGCTGACGATCTAAATGTACTGAATGACCAGATTATCACATCTATGGAGTTTCTTTCTCCCCTGATAGCAGGCACAGACATATCCCAGGACTCAAATGGGAGCACGAGGAAGCATTTTCACACATGAACTGGCCACCACATTGTATGTTGTAATCAAATCTAAATGTGGTTGAAGGCACTATTACTGTATATTTAATAGGCAGCGTGAGTAAACACTAGCCACTAAACACATCCTGAGTAAATAATTATAATTAAGGTAAGAGTAAAACTGTAAATTGAATCGTCTTTAATCTGAACTTTTTGTAATCTATCTCCACCATTATAAGAGCTAAAAGCAAACCTTGCATGAACCAACATAATGAAAAGAAAGCATGCTCTCACTGAGCAGGGTTGTGAGCATAGATCTGCTGCTGGGAGGCTTCTTTTCAGAGAGAGAGAGAGAGAGGGACATGTTAAGAATGGCATATCACAAGATCCTCCTTGTGTGCAGCAAACAACATCGCGCTCTGCTGGTGGTCTGAGCCGCATGCTGCGGCACACAATCAAAAGCTTCTCAGTGAGGTGTTTGTAGTAGCCCATGTCACAGATCACAACCTCCTGGTGCTTAACAATACTTGAACGCATGAACACACTGCCACTGTTCATGTGTTCAGTTTAAACAGCACATTGTTTCCTAAGACTCTCTCTCGCTCTCTCTCTCTCTCGAGAAGACATCATCATAACTACATAATGTTATTGGACACACCTTCTCCTTAGGGGCGCCACGATTACATAGTATTCAGTAGAGATGAAGGTTTTTACGTCACACAGACATCAACTTCTTTTATTGGTTACTAAATTTGAGTATGTGCTCATGTAAGGGTCTCAAAAGGACCATCTGTTAGGATTTATTCCCTAGTTTCAGTTCTCAAGGTGACTCCGACTCAGGCACAGGTTACATTCCTCTCTAGAGACCTGATCTCCCATGCTGCTCACAAAGCACACCCCCTCCTGCAGTCCCACAACATGGAGCATATGAGCAACTTTTCTCAACCTGTTCTTTAATATGTTGAAGAAAACAGCACATTTAAATTGGATGCACTGTTCAAAGCGTTCTCAACTGGAGTCATGGAGAACTCCATCATACATTATAATATGAGCCAATCATAGATTATAGTTCCCAATGTTTCCTCAAATAAAAATGACTGTGTTGTTCCTTTAGAGAAATTGCATTGTATTGGATCAGCCATATGAAAGAATCATAATGCAAATTCTCTTAGCCATTCTCCCAAACACAGTGCATATCTCAAATAATAAAATATCACAAAAAAGTAAAAAAAAATTCAAAATATCATTTAAAAAGTGAAATTCTCATATATTCTAGCTTCCCTTTTTTTGGTTATAATTACAGCTTACAGCTGATGAAAATCAAAAATCCAGTATCTCAAAATATTACAATATTTAATTTCATGTTAGATTAAATTACTATTCATATAGTGTAAACACTGTGTATTTTTCGGTCTAGTTCAGTACATGCACGGGGAAGACTGCTGATTTGACAGTTGTCCAGAAGACAATCATCGACACCCTCCACAAGGACGAAAGCTGGTCACAGAGGGAAAAGTTGTGGAAGGATAAGGTGCATAATCAACAAGAAAGATGGTCAAGCAAAGCCAATTCAAGAACTCGGGAGTGTTTCATAAGGAGTGGAGTGAGGCTGGAGTCAGTGCATCAAGAGCCACCATGCACAGATACTGTATGCCTCAAGCTGATCGCCTTCATGACATGCTGCACTCCTGACTGATTATTGTATGCTCATAAATGAACATAATTTTTGTCAGAATTTCTTGTTTTTTTTTTTTTTATGATCTTGGAAAATATTCTATTATTTTGAGATACTGGATTTGATTGCCTTGAGCTGTAAACATCAAAACTAAAACAAAAGAAAGGCTTGAAAGATGTCACTTTATATTTAATGAATCTAGAATCACACAGACAGTTAAGCAAATTCATGATCAAATCCCTCACCCCGGAGCTGAGGAGCATCGATGCTACCTGCTGTACACGACACAAAGTATGTTGGTTAATAATGAAATGATTGCTTTGAAGGAATAAATTGCTTGCAGGGCATACTGTACTAGAAACAATAATCAATGATTAAGGGAAGCGGAGCTTTTGTTACCATCCTGACTATTGCTGTAGAACAGCAGGTCCTGAGTTTTTATTTATTTATTTATTTTTTTTAACAATAATTTCCCTGAAATAAATTTTTTTTTTGTCAATTAATATTTGATATTTCTAACTTATACAGTATTAGTTAGCTTTTTTCTTGTGTTCGTCTGACACTGGAGCATCTTTTCACGAAAAACTTCTTCATATAAATGATTGTACTGCTGGTTTTTCTTTATTAAATAAAAGTGCAATATTAAAAACCAGTTTATTATTACTCTTAGATTATGTGGATCATCCCTGAGTAAGTTGCTAATAGATGAAAGCTAGAAATTCCCTATTCTAGCCATTTCTCCTGCAATCTCCAAAGTAACATTCTGTATGGAAATGTTTTGTTCTTCAAAATAATGACTGCCTGTGCTGCATCAGTAAGTCCTGGTGCCGAGCAGAGGCCGTCACTGGAGTGCAGATACACACGCTACAGCTGACAGCTGTCACTCAGTCGAACCCAGAGGGAGCGCAGACACCACTCGCTGCATATCTCCAGCTGGCAGGTGGCATCTGTCTCCATCATGGAAGGTGCTGACACTTCTAATGCCGTATGTGCTGTGGAGATCTGAACTTACACAGCGCTTGCTAAGAGCACAGCCCTTTCACTAATCATGCATGTCTTTAATATAATGAGAAGTGTTTAATGTTTTGCATGGTTGGAGTGGAAAGACCGGAATTGGGTGTTACCAGTGGTTTAATTCAATTCGATTCAATTTTATTTGTATGGCGCTTTTAACAATTGTCATTGACGCAGAAAGCAGCTTTAAACCATCAAAAGAAATTATGGATGTTTGTATGAAATTTGGATGTGTATGAATCAAAATGATTAGATTAGATCTTTATTTATATCTTTAGTTAAGCCGTCTGTGTTAACATTTATACATTTTTAATGATTGTAGACTTCTGATACACCTCATTCTCGATGAAGAACTTTAGTTGTCTTGTATACAGTAGCGCTCCTCACATTTTGATGTTGCTGAGCTTAGCGGTGCAGCTGCTTAAATAAAATAAAGGCTTTTGTCTAAACATTGGCCAGAACTCGCTCTTTCAATGATATCTTCATTACACTGAAGAACCAGAAACCAGTCTCAGAAAAGTCTGTATGTCTGTCCAGCTGATTTTGTCACAGCATCACGCAAAACTGGCTGAACAGAATTTAATGAAACTTTGCCAGTCCTTAGTCTAATAGATTTATTTATTTATTTATTTTGGTTTTTGGCCTCTTTCCCTTGGACACAGTGTCAGACTTTTAATTCTTTCCAGAAATAATGATGAAACAGACCACAACTGTCCATCAAATTCAAAGTTACAGTATTTATTAGTACTAATTAAAAAAAAAAAACATTTCCCTGTAAGTTTAAAAGACACCAACTTGCTTTACTTCAGTAGGTCTGCAGAAGCTTCATATGAGTTTCTGCTGAACTTTGGAATGCATTTTTGCACAGAACATGCGTTGTGGAATTTGGCCCCAATTATTTATCTGTATATGTATTTGCATTCCAGGTGACAAACTTTAAAGCCATTAAAGGAATATTCTTAACCACCAAGAACAATGATAATGTAAAAGACTTACCAGAACCAGAACTATCCCTCTAAAGCTGACAGTCGAAACTCCAACTACATCTTGATTGTTTCATTTTGAACCTGTTTCTAATAAAAAAAAATTAAAAATGCCAAAAGTGACATTTTTGTAACATGATTTCAATCGTGTTGAAGGGTAACTTAGCTAATAGCTGTTTGCTGTCCATTCCCTCGATCACCCTCAGAGTAAATAACTCAGTGTTGCAATGAGCGTCACTGCTCTCGTGTCCTGTCAGGGAACGCAAGCCTTCAGCTTCTTGACAGTTTGTCAATTTCTCCATCAGCTTATAATTATTCTAGCTTAGAGTGTAACCTCAAGGTCCATCACAACGGACGTATTCGACTACCAAGAGAATAAATCAAAGCTGCTCACGTAAGCTGGTCCTATTAGGATTAAAGTCTATTCCGTTTTGTAAATGTACAGCACGCACTGCACAAGGTAACACCTTTTTAAGGCATCATATGCACTAATGATGAATATTTTAGCTCCTTGAAAAGTGCAATGCCCGGAGAGAAAAGGATCAGCAGTTGATTTATGCATCACAGTTATGAAATTAGAAGTTTGCCAAAAAAAAAAAAAAAAAGTGTACGTGTGATGAAACAAGTCAAAACAGTTTGCAACTTAGTTTCCAAAATTGTTAATTTATCCATTGTCAGAGCCTATAGTGGGAACACTGGTTGTGAGCTGGGAATGCACACTAAATAAGACCAACTTGTGCCAGTCTGTCTGTATTTTATGAACGTGTGGAATGGATCACTCACACAGACTGAGGATTTCGTCAAACAGGCCACTTACAATAATCTTACAATCTTGTTAGAATTAAGAAAAACAAAGTGATAGCTAATGAAGTAGAAAAAGACAAAAGAAAAACGCTAATGATATAATTAAGTATATTAGACATGTAGACATTTAAATTTAAACGTGATCATTTTGCATGAAAGAGAAAACATCTCCATCACCTCCCGCACACAGTCAGGACATCACCGGCTGCACATCACCAGTTAGATTAATGGGTACTAAAAGAAATGACATACACATGCTCACACCACAAATGCAGTGTTAGAGTGGCCCATCCACAGCACACGATTGCATCAGCTGTTTTTTTTTTTCTCTGCAATTACCACCCAGAGTTTTCCAACACCTTAACCTTGTTATACAAAAAAGCAAATGTGTGAGACTCCGACCAGCATTGTACCTGACACACACTTACCTACTGTATCTGTTAAACTTTAAAAAAAAAAAAAAAAAAAAAAATGTGCTAAGATCTCAGTGTCACTGCTAAGTTGAGAAACAGCAGCTCTGAGGTCAGAACCAGACACCCGTGAAGGGTTGGAAGTCGACGAGCACACTGTGCACCGTGGAAAATGACCTGTAGAGTTTATTTACATACATACAAAGTTGAGTTGCATAGTAGGTGTGTTACATGAAAAGCACTGAGACGCTTTTCTGTACCCGATACTCTCACACTAGCGCCACACTCACACCAAGATGTCATTACTGCGCATGTTATGAAGGTTATGAAGTCCTTTATGGCAACATTTCAAACCTTAGTGAACAAAAGGAAGCCTTTTGGCTTGTTTCATTGATATAAATGGAGACATGCACTTTATTATCAATATTAGAGCATGTTAGTTGAGTTTTAATTATACAAGAGTTGTGCCAAACGTAATTAGGTTTAAATTATGCGTTAAAGTCTGCATTCAAATTGTACCTTTGGGTAAAGTAACTCTCTTCCTCTACACAAAGGTACTACTAAACAGTCTATATACACAATGTATATTGATTAAAGTCATACAGGAAACAATTATTAAGGTGGATTTGCATGCAAGCTATTGGATCTTTGGGGTACTTAATATTCCCTGCACATTTTTTGTTTTGTTTTTTGGCTTCATTTTTGTTATAAATAAAATAATGGCACAGTGAATTTTTATTTATTTATTTTATTATTCATCCGAGGTTGTATGTGCCTAATACTAACTACTACTCACTACGATCAGATAATTTTGTATTATGTTTTAACACAAAAAAAAAAAAAAAACAGAATGAAAAAAGGGGGTACTAACTTTTTCAGAAGACACACCAATCAGCCATAACATTATGACCACCCACCTAATACTGAGTAGGTCCACCTTTTGCTCTTGTTATTACCCAGCTGTCAGTTGCTGAACCTTTACGTCTTAAGGTGTGGTCTCTTAGCACTTTTATAGTGTGACAGGGCACACTATAATCCTGCTGAAAAAGTCCACTGCCATCAAGGAACACTGTTTTCGGAAAAGGGGTGTACTTCATCAGGAACAATGTTTAGGTAGGTGGTACGCATCAAAACAACAACCACCTGAAGGCCAAGCCCCAAGTTTCCCAGCGGAACATTGCCTAGAGCATCACACTGTCTCCGCTGACTCTCCTTCTTCTTATAGTGCATCCTGGTGCCGTCTCCTCTCACAACACACACACACCAGGGCCCGTACTCACAAAGCTTCTTAAGCCTAAAAGTTGCTCCTATTGACAAAATTCTAAGAAAATTCTTAGAATTATGACATTTTCTTAGAATTTCCCCTTAAATTTAGGACAAAATCTTAGTAAATCTTTATCAACCAATCATAGTCCCTGAATTGCTGCATCATCCCTAGCAACGGGGTCAACCACACATCCTCACTAAGATAAAGGTTTTTGTACTTTCCTTCCTCAGAGTTGCTCTAAGACGTTTTCTAAATCACTTTTAGTTTAAGACTTCCAGCTAGAACTTTTTAAGCTAATATAGGAGCTCTCTGAGAGAATTCTAAGAAGCTGTGTGAATATGGCCCCTGGTCATTTACATGATGTGAAAGAAAATGTGATTCATCAGACCAGGGCCCGTATTCACAGCTAGGACTTTTTAGGCTAAGATAGGAGCTCTCTTAGAGAATTCTAAGAAGCTTTGTGAATACGGGCCCAGGCCACCATGCTCACATGCCCATTGTACATAGCACTTGGATCAGCATGGGCAACCTGAGCGGTTCACAGCTGCATACAGTAGCCCCTTATGCAAGGAACTGCCCTGCATTGTGTGTTCTGACACCTTCCTATCAGAACATGCATTAACTTTTTTCAGCGATCTGAACTATAGTAGCTCTTCTATTGGAACAGAATTCATGGGCCAGCCTTCATTCCCAACTTATTATCTCTCTCTGGAATTTTGCTAATTAAAAGGGAATGTTGGTTGGTGTGGCCAGTTTCAGTGTGGCATACCTTTGATGCCAAAGTGAAGAATCAAGCTTGATATTAACATTTGCCATGAGCATGTTTCTGAGTTTGCTTGTTTTCTTTTTGTCGATACACTGCTTTCTAGCAAAAAGTCTGTGATGCACTAATTACAAGTCAGCTGACATTCTTGTGTTCCGTCTAGATGAGATTTTTACAACCTAGGGCAAATTGCTTCAATCCTTATAGATCCTCAGCTCTCTCACGCAGATGTCTGTTCCCTAACACTGCATGCCACTTTGGTGTCTCAGTAACACTGAGATGGACTGTTGATTGAGTAAAAGTCAGTACTTCTGTTACTATTCATAAGACATTAACATACTGGGTGTGAGAAGAACAATAACATCAGTGCCACAGTATTCCCATTAACCTGTATCACTTGGTGATCATCGTCTGTCGCAAAGCAGTTTTACACAATCAAGTATCAAAAGAAAATTATGGAAATGTGTAGGAAATGCTTCATGGTTTCTGATCTTGAGAAATCTACTGTGAGCCTTGTGTGCATGTTTCAGGCCACATTCTCCAGGATCTTCTGGTTAATACAACATTGATTGACCATAAATCAGAAAGTTTGCTAATCTTTACCACCCATTTTTCTTTATATATCTAAAAATTCACCACCTACACCACTGTACTGTACGTTTCAGCATTTGAAGAAGCGTGTTAAAAAATCGACACTTACCTGGACTATGACTGTCTTTTCTTCCCGAGATGAGAACACCACTTCGGCGTCTCAGGCCATGTGTTCACTCGTCTCCTTTGAATCGAGGGAACAGCAGCTGACTCTGGCTAAGCAGGTTTGACCGGGTGCCAATTGCACGTCATATGTTAAGGTTCAGGCTGTACTGGAGTTTACAGCATAAAGCGAGGGTATGTGAGTTGTCCTGCTATTCCTACTTATTTGCACAGAAATTACAGCCATGTGACATTTGCAGTACATCTACATATCCATAGACCAGATCAAGTTCTCACCAAGGTTTTACAGTTCAGCAAGTAACAGTGAATTTTTATTAAAAATAAATAAATAAATAATAATAATAATAAAAAAAGTCCTGAGAGTGTTCTGACTGTCTGATTATGAACTGATTATGACGTCTGCTCATTGTACCGTGCCTTTGACGTGGGTGTATTTATCTTGTCTTGCAGCTCATGTGTGTCATGTGACCTGTTCTTCTCCTGTGATTTCGTAACTTTTATTCAGAATCACTGCACTTCAACTTAAATCAGGGGGTCGGTAACCCGCGGCTCCGGGGCCTCGTGTGGCTCTTTCATCCCTCTGCTGCGGCTCTGGAAAATAAATAATAATAATAATAAATATTTCATGTAAATGTATTTTTAACGTAATTCCAAATGTGAAGATCTTGTAACATTCAAATCTAACATGTTTAATTTTTTTGTTGTTTTGAAATATGCGTCACAACTGCCGATGTGTGACTCTCGCCAGCAGGTGATTTATTGAGCTTTTCGAGCCCCGGTTTTATTAATTTTTAGTTTGCTGCAGGTGGATAACTTAAGTTCAGTTTTTTATTCCATAAATACGAGGAGGACTCACATAGACATTGAGTATTTTATCTGAAAGTAACCTTCAACTCGGAGTTCAAAATGTTTTTGTTGCATGCAGAAATAAAATTCCATTTTCTCTGTAGCAGTTTATTAATTTCATTATTGCAACACACTATAGTTTTTATACATAGCATAAAGGTAAAAAAAAAAAAAACAATATATACGGTGTTATCTTTTATCATTTTAGATGCCAAAAGGGGTTTTGTGGCTCCAGGGGTTTTCTTTTCTGTGGTAAACGGGTCCAAATGGCTCTTGGTGTGTTTAAGGTTGCCGACCCCTGACCTACTGTATACAGACGGCTGCTCAGGTTACAGCAAGTACAGCAGCCTTTGTTCTGGATAGAGGCTCAAACTAACAATATTTTGTATCGAGGATGTGTTACAGAGACACATTTTGAAATGGTGTGTTAGATTTTTACTTTTACAAAAAAGTTTTTTTTCTTTCTTTACAATTTCATGAAATCTTTAAAGATCAAATTAAAACAAACAGTTGGAAGGGTTCAAACAGTTCGAGTATAAAAATAATCTTATTACCATTCTCATTAAGATTAAATGTTTGCTTCCTGAGCATAGTTTTAGGTCATGATGAATGACAACGTTTGTGCACTTTTCAGATCATGAAGATTGCAGAATAATTATTTGTGCTTGTGTGTGTGTGTGTGTGTGTGTTTTCCGATGGGAAAAAAAGAACTTTTGTTAGTCTTCTTGGTGCGCTCTGAAAATGGGTGTGTCTTGGTGAACCATGAGAAAGTACTATATATAGCGAAAACACTGGAAAACCTGTTTGTGGCTGCTGTACATGAAGTGAAAACAGGAACCAACTTGTGACAGGAATGTCCTATAACATAACTGTAAACGGATTGTAGAAAGTATGTTACGTGCCGATTACAACTGAAGATCTTCACAAAAATGCAATAAACCTAGTAAACCAGCTTGGCCCTGCGTCAGAGTGTACTAGTAGCTTTGACACAAATATCTGCAGTGTATCAGATGACTGCAAACACACAATGAGTTAGCAGCATGTTCCAGTAAACAGCATGAACTTACGTGATATTTGATGCTAAGTATTTTTAACAGAGAGTAAACATGTCTTTTCCCATCATGAGTCATGGGAATGCTCTTTAACTGTGTGATAACACAGCTAGCTCTTTGAAGTCCTGGACACACTGGAGTGATAAAAGACGGCATTGCAGGCTGCAGTGACTAAAGGCAGCTGCGGATTTTGAGCTGTTTTGCCTCCAGCTAAAAGGAGACTGACAGGGAGAAAAATCAATACAGGTTTAGATGCAAACAGGTGAAATGGCACATGAAACATGAAAGTACAAACACACACACACAACCATACACACACACACACACACACGCACAGCTCAACAGCTTTAAATATCACTGTTTATAAACCGTATAGACCTGCAGAACCAAAATCCTGCCTTATATTTACAGGACAGGTTGATGAGGTGACTTCTCAGTCATTTTAAAAGGGTCAGTTTAGTTAAGGGCATCAGTTCATACCAATACCTGTTCTTCATGCCAGGGATCTGAATCCATCTCAGTAATGATCATCAAAGACCTTATTGATCTCCAGGAAATGAATAACAAAATAGCTGGTTCCATTTCTTTTAACACTCCAGGTCATGGGGTAACTCCACCTCAGACATGTCAACATCCAACATCCCCACAACCAGCAGGTTGTCCTTGTTGAGCCCTTAAGGCCTTTAACGTTCAACTGCTCACATGTATAATGAGGTAAAAATGCAACTTGCTCTGGATAAGGGCGTCTGATAAACGTAACATCAACATTTTTTTTCCCTTTGTGTTTATAACCACACTGATTATGGGAGAGGCTTTTAATTATCTGATTAGAAAGGTATAAGCAAAAAGTAATAAGAAATTTAGATAATAACAATAATGTAACACAACAGCATTTGGTCCAGGGTTGCGAACCAATTCAGGTGAGGATTTTGTTTGTTCTGAAAAATATATATATAATTTTAGTCATGCTTCTGCCCCCCTGCTGGTAACTTCAGAAAAACACAACCACCACCATAATTATTTCCCTCATACAGTACTGTGCATCGCCCCACATATACTCATATTTAGCTTCCAAAGATCCAGACTTTATTGTGTTTTTAATGTAGTCTTAAAGAATAAGACTAGCTCTTATATTTAGTCTCGCTGGCCTCCCAGGAGTTCCTTTAATGGTAACATCTCTGAGCTGAGTATATTGTAGAACTTTCAATCATAGATATACTTGCTTATTTAAGCAATTTAATACAAAAATACTTTACAGGACAAACGCTGCATTAACACACTCCATCTTCTGTATTTTGCAGGTAATTACATTGCTATGATAACAGAGATAGCAGGTGTCTGTGTGGGTGAGAGAAAGAGAGAGAGAGACAGCAAAGGGCTTAAAACAATACTGTTTATTATTCAGTGGTACAGTACAAAGTGAACATTTTCACTGGGATAACAATGAAATTCTAATTAGAACATCCTGGGTATTTGGGCAGGAACCTCATCACTGAAGCAATAAATGTCACCTTGGATTGAACTGCTGATGTCTCGAGCATCATGAATTTAAAACAAACTTTAAAAAAAATTAAAAAACTAAAAACTAAAATGAGACAACAGACTGATACTAAGAATCTCCCTCATGGGAGAAGGATGCTAGGTCTTAGCTCAGCCCACCTCTTCTCTAGCCTCTGCTTTAGAGCCTCTTGGGCAAAACTGCACTGAATTGCCTGCTGGGAAAGACACCACACAGCCTCCTGACTGAGGCCGAAGGTAGACGCGGTTAATTGGTACTCCTGAGAGAGATCGGTGCAAAACACCCCCTTATCATCCGTCTGCATGGAGAAACAGCAAAACGAGGATGATAAAGTTGTGGTATTATAAATCATACAACACGAGTCACCATGATATGGTATATGATATATGATATGGTATTATAAATGCTATATAATATATGATATGGTACAGTATGACATTTGATATATGATATGATATATCATACATCATATCATAATATATCATACATCATATCATCATACATCATATCATATTACATCATATATGATATGATATGATATGATATGATATGATATGATATGATATGATATGATATGATATGATATGATATGATATGAT
>JAQMYL010000002.1:24496703-24519914 GCA_030014365.1 Clarias pachynema | reverse complement strand
GTACTTCAGTAAAAGTTCACTAAAGTAACAGTACTTTTACTTAAGTACAAAATTGTATTACTCTTTCCACCTCTGCCTTTATATATATATAAGCGCTCTGCAGATAATAATACTTTGATGTAAACAACCTCATGTCCAGCAGGGGGCGGTAATGCACCTACATCTTGGCTGCCCTAAAAAGGGTGAAAATTGGTAAATTGGTAAAGTTACTGGTACATCTTATGTTCTCTGTCACTTTTTATTCATTCATTTATTAATCTTCTATACCACTTTATGCTGTATTGCAGTGGGATAGGCCTGGAATCTATTCCAGGAGACTTAGGACATGAGGCAGGGTACACCCTGGGCATGGCTGCCAATACATTGCAGGGCACGGATGCACACACACACACACACACACTAAACCAATTAGCCTAGTCTGCATGTCTTTGGACTGGGAGAAAACCAGATAACCTGGAGGGAGCCCACCAAGCACGGGAAGAACATGTCAACTCCATGCACGACGGGAATCAAATCCTGACCTTGGAGGTGAAACGTGAGACAGTGCTAACCACAAAGTCTGTCACTATACTATAATCTTAATGGCACATATAATATCATATGATTTCAGAAAGCTTAGGAAGTCTTATGTGATTTTAAAACTAAAATACTACGATGCCAAACACAGATGAAATGATCTCTCTTCAAACCTCTATTGACCAAATGTTAAATCTTTTTAGAGGATACTGGTAAAGTATTCATTTTGGTCAATTGTTTTATGAATGAATGCATAAATGAATGAATGAATTAATTAATTAACTTCATTGTTTTTGTTTTGTCAGTGTTTTGTCTTTGATCTCTGAAATAAAGTTTTACTTACACACTTAACTGGATGAAATTTTGGTTATAACACAAAAAATATAAAGTGTTCAAGTTTTATTATGCAGAATGAGAATAGAATAGACAGTTATGAGAATAAAATCTCCTTTAATTTCTCTATATACTGTAACCCTCTGGTAAACTAATGCACTTATCCCAGTGTTTCAATAGTGAACTTTCAGTACGTCAGAGCCAGGATCAAACTGATCACATCCGAAGCACTGGCCTCTCAGGAACTCCTTTAATGGCCCAAACATGTGGAAGTGTCTTGGAGGAATGTCAGGACCTTGTTTGACTTAAAGTGGCAAAGGTAAAATACTTCACCCTGAATATGATCTCAACATATTTGATTAATACTGTGTCTCGTATCCAGTAGGCAGGTTAAGGTGGATATTAAAGGGTTTTTTTTCCTGGTGATGTAGGCAACAAAAATATATTAACAATTTTTTGATCTAAGTATACTTTATTTAAGAAATTTCAAAATGACCTATTGACACAATACATGGACAAAAGACAAAATCAAATCAAGTTTTGAAGCGTGCAGTCCTCCTTTATTTGCTGTCCCACTTTAACAATAACACCTTGTCCCAATGCAACTGGTAAAGTGGCACAGAGGAAAATGTATCTTTAACAAAAATAATTTTAATGAAAAATAATACAATTCTTTTTTTTTTTACTTTCAGATACAAACATCTTTCATATGTATAAATCAAACTTTAACTTTATATATCCTTAACATGATTTACTTCAAAGTGTTGCATCATTTCACTTACTGTACCATTGTTACCTGTAGTGCTGCTTTTGAAGTTGGCTGGGTCACGCCCACATAGATGACATACATCATACATACACAGCTTTAAACGTTTATTCTTTTACAGGTAATCTAATCAATACCTTTTGATCGGTAATGCTCAACTACACAAGGATTCTAAGGATCAATCTTAAGCGTCCCAGTTTACCAATATTCACCCTACCTGAACGAATACTTCAACAATTATACCCAAATGTTACTTGTTAAATAAAATGTATTAATGTTGTATGGGATATTTGCATAGACTAAGTCTAAGGAATGTGCTTAAATAAGTGATTATTATTATTGTTATTATGAGAGCTAATATAAATATCTTAGACGAGCTCTCATCCTGAGGTTTACTGCCTATACAAGCTCGATCACATGACTTCACATTTTTCCGCTGACTCTTTCAGGTCCCCGAATGTGGCCTGCGCTCTGTCCTTCAGCTGGTCGATATCAACGTCCTGTAAGCTGCTGAGCTGACCCAGGACGGACTGTTTGTGCTCTTCCTCTTGGTTGTCCTCTGCGATCATCTTGGCCAGCTCTGAGGGTAGCTCCACATTCTTGCCTGCTGCCTCGATCTGAGTTTCATCCAGCTCACTCTAGGGTGAGATAAAAACAAGCATGTAGGCCCAGGACACACTGATCCCCATCATGTATTATACAGATACTGTGTGACGAGAGACACGGTAAGCGTGTTGTACGATATCTGAGATATGTTCTGCTTACCTTGGGAAGCCTGTATTTTTCCCTGAAGTGGGTCCGGACTGTAGCTCTCTCCGCTTTCTTCTGGGCAAAGCTTGCTTCTCGCTCGATCCTGAGGGAACATGAGACACAGGAGTGGGTGTGTAGTATTGTAATGAGCTGACGTGTCTCAGGGTGGTACAGTAAAGAAAATATTAACAAACTGTAAAAGCTCATGTATTCACTGACTGCAAACCCGACATCTTTAGCCTGATGTCTTCAGTTAAAACTCACACTGCAACGCAAGAACACTGTAGGGCTCGCTCCACTTCTCCGCCATTTCTCTTTTTCCTCACTTTCACATTCTCTCTCTTCAATTACAGCCTCCTTGTTTTTCTTTCCTTCCTTCTTTCCTTCCTTTTTTTTTTATTTGTGCATTTCCTTTTCCGTGCATACTTTTGTTCTGTTTTTCTTTATTTCATTCCTTTCTTCTTTTCTTTCCTCCCTCTTTCTGGCCTATCTTCTTTCATTTGTTTGTTTATTCCTTCTTTATATCCTTTATTCCTTCCTTCATTCATTTGTTTATTTGTTCATTCCTTCCTTCATCCTTCTAATCCTCCTTCCTTCTTTTGTTGCCCTGTTTGTTCCTTCCTTCCTTGTTTTGTTGCTTCATTCTTTCCTTCTATCCTTCTTTTGTTCATTCCTTATTTGTTCCTTCCTTTCTTCCCATATTTTTTTTCTTTCCTTCATTCCTTCCTTCTCTCCTTCCTTTGAGCATTTGTTTGTTCCTTCCTTCCTTCTCTTATTCCTTCCTTCCTTTTTTCATTCATCTGTTCATTTGTTCCTTCCTATTTTCCTTCCTTTTTTCCTTCTTTCCTGTTGTCCTTTTTCCATCCTCACTTCTTTCCTTGTTTCCATTTATTCCTTCCTTTCATCCTTTCTTTTGTTGATTCCTTTATTTGTTCCTTCCTTCCTTCCCATCTTTTCTTCTTTCCTTCCTTCTTTCCCTCCTTTCTTTGATTATTTGTTTTTCTTCTGTCTTTTTTCTTTCCTTCTTTCATCTTTCTTTCATTCCCTTATTCATTTCTTACTCATCTTTTCTTCCTTCCTTTGTTCCTTCCTTCCTATCTTCTTTCTTTTATTCATTCATTTGTTCATTCTTTAAGATTTTGTTGCTTCATTCTTTACTTCAATCATTCCTTTGTTCATTCCTTTGCATCTTTTCTTCCTTCCCTCCTTCCTTTGGTCATTTTCTTGTTTCTTCCTTTTTCATTCATCTGTTCATTTGTTCCTTCCTGTTTTCCTTTCTTTCTTCCTCCTTTCCTTTCTTCATTCTTTCCATCCTCTCTTCCTTCCTTTCTTCATACATTTGTTGCTTCCTTTCATCCTTCTTTCCTGTTGTCCTTTTTTCCATCCTCACTTCTTTCCTTTGTTTCCATTTATTCTTTCCTTTCATCCTTTCTTTTGTTGATTCCTTTATTTGTTCCTTCCTTCCTTCCTTCCCATCTTTTCTTCTTTCCTTCCTTCTTTCTCTCCTTTCTTGTTTTTAAAAAAATTATCAGTATCATTCATCATTCCATCCATCTATCCATCCATCCATCCATCCATCCATCCCGTGCCCCAATTGATGTGTGTTGGCTGGAGATAAACGAATGAATGTCATTGATCGCTGTACAAATTTATCAGCTCTTCATGCTGTAAGTGAAGCATGATTCCATCCAGAAAATCACATGACAGAAAAAGTAATCCGGGGAGAAATAATAAAAAATAAAAATCAACTATTTAAATGTTTGTTATGAGTAAGTGGTGTCCAGCCTGTCGAATAGGAGATTCTGACCAGGACAGATATGTTCTAGGTCACTGTGGTGTTATTGATCGAAGGTACAGTACACTGGTCTGAAACGTAAAACCTCATACCTTCTGTAATTACATGAGGAAGAGGTGAGGAGGCTATTTTTATATTGCCGGAAAACTAAATACTGCACTCAAAGATAAACTCAGATATTTTTACAAAGGTTGTTTAAATGTGTTGAGAAACTTTTATTACATATTTTTGTCACACGGCCACTTTAATCATCAATAACTTTAGCATTAAAACTTACACAAGAATGACTTACTTTTCCTCGGCCAGCTGCTGCTGATACTCCTCGAACTCCTCCTGTGTCATGCCCTTAGCCGCCGCCTCGGACTTCTCCCCTTCAGCTTTCTCTTCCCCCAGACCCCCGGTCAGATCCTTCAGCTGTCCCCCTATCATGTGTTTCACCATGAAGGCCATCGCTCCCTGTCTTCTCAACACAAAACCTTCACAAACTCTTCATGCAAATGAGAACAGAATTGAAAGAACAATCAGTATTTCTAAATCCAACTGGAAATCAAGTGTCCATCTGTGTGGAGCTTTCAGAAAGGTTCCTGCTTCAACGCCAGCTTCTCATGGACAGCTCCGTCTCAGCACACGTGACCGTGTGCTCTCTGTAGCTGCCTTTCTCTCTCTATCTCTCTCTCTTTATATAAATCCATCCTGTCCTGTCTGTTTCCTGCTCTCTCTCTCTCTCTCTCGCTCTCTCTCTCTCGCTCTTTCTATATAAAACTCTACTGTTTCTGTTCTTCTATTTATATGCTATACACAACAGAACATAAGAGCATAAAATTTCCTCATGATTACTTATTTGAGGCAAGTGGAAAGATATCAGTTAATATTCTTTTTACAAGCTGATGATATGATGATATAGAGCAACTAAAAATTAACAGATTGCTTTTCACAAATCTTTGGAAGACTCTAGACACAATCCTTCATCAACAGCCCTTTGCATAATACAGAAACACAGCTGGCAGGTTTTGCCACATCCCTCATACAGTCCTGACCTCAATTCAAGACATTTCCACATGTTCGGGCCATTAACGGAATTCCTGGGGGGCCAGTGTCTCAGACATGAATCAGCCAAACATCAAGGCTCTGGTGTACTGAGAAACATTTCTTTGATGCTATCTAAGCACGAGTCAAACACTGGGATAAGTGAATTAGTGTAGAAGGGATTATATAAAGAAATAAAGGGAGCTTTATTATTCTGCACAATCAAAAGTCCCGATTTGACTTGAACGCCCATCGTACATATGCAGACACAACACGTGACAGATACAAAGTAAAACACCCACAATACACAACATGACAACGATTATAGGTTGAAATTTTAATGCATACATGATGCTAGATTTAGATACTACAACTAGACACGATGCTTTCACTCCTGTTGCATCTCTTGACTGTTTCTTTTAAGCATCGTTTAACGAAAAAACAAAAAAAGTCAGGGAGGCTGGTAGTAATTTTGGGCCTCATGCGTGTTGTTGTTGTTGTTTTTGTTTTATGGTTCTGCAATGGTCTTCATATTTCTTATTAGTGCATTTATGTGTCTTTAGTATGAACATTATCCTGGATCTCGGGCCTGCCTGTGGACACACATTCACACACTTATTTCATTCTAGCGGTGATTTCAATTCCCTAAACTACCTGCTTCAGAGCTGGTGAACCCAGAAAGAGCCCAGATGGACAGAACTTGTGAAATCCATATGGATATGCTGATATAAGTTCTAGTACAGAATCACCAAACCCTCTAACCATGAGGCGTCCCAGGAATCACACAGCAACACGGGTGCACGGTGTATGGCTATTCTCCACTCCAACAGTTCATTATTTTCATGCTTTTTCTCTCATTCTCATGTATTCCTTCTGTCTCCTCTTTTTTTTTTTCGTTTTTCACACATTTCTGCACAGGGTATTGAAATGAAATTCAGTATAAGTGCTGCTCTTTCTCCTAAATAGAATTGTCTAACAACTGATTTATTATCGGACTGTCGCTTTGCATCTCTAGGGTCCAGGTTCAATTCCCGCCTCTGTGTGCACTGAGTTTGGATGTTCTCCCTGTGCTTGGTGGGTTTCCTTCGGGTACTCTGGTTTTCGCCCACAGTCCAAAGACCTGCAGATTAGGTTAATTGGTCGTTCCCAAATTGCCTGTAGTGTGTGTGTGTGACCTGCTTTGGATTGACACCCCGTGCACGGTGTACCCCGCCTCAGTCTCCTGGGATAGGCTCCAAGCCCCCCATGACCCGGAATACAGGATAAAGCGGTATAGACGATGAGTGAGTGAGTATAAACACACTCAAGGCGGCACAGTGGCGTAGTGCTTAGCACTGTGGACTCGCACCTCCTGGTGTGTGGATTCGATTCCTGAGTCCTTGTGTCCCCCTTCCGTGATTGTTGGGTTTCCTTTGGGTTCTCTGGTTTCCTCCTACAGTTAAAAGGCATGCAAATTAGGATGATTGGCATTCCCAAATTGTGCAAAGTCTCTGTGTGCATTTCCTGTGATGGATCGGTACTCTGTCCAGGGTTTACCCCGCCTCATGCCCTGAGTTTCCTGAGATAGGTTCGAGACTCCTCACGATCCTGTACAAGATGGGGAAATCTATCGCAGGGCACAAGTAGACACACTCACCTACTACGGTGAACCTGCAGGCTTTTGGAAACCTGAGTAACAGGAGGAAGCTCACCAAGCACAGGGAGAACATGTAAACTCCACGCACACAGACCCGAGGCAGGAATCGAACCCTCGACCCTGCAGTGCGAGACCACATTGCTAAGCAGTACACCACAATGTTACCTCACTTATATACAGTTTCTTTTAAAATTACAATTTAGTCGTTTTAATTTTATATTTGCAGCTGTTTAATTCTTCTTGGTAGACTACTTATATTTTTGGTTTGTTGGTTGTGCTGTATTAGGAACAGCGCTAGTACCATGTAATTCTCTTTCAGTGTGATCTATCTATCCATAGAGTTGTTAATGCTTGTTTTTGGTATTGCTTAAATTTTTACTAATTGTAAATGCTTTTTCCTAATTAAAATATGGATGCTAATATGAATTTAGTCTGTTTTGTCAAAGCTCTGTGCTCGTACGGACTGTTGATGCATTTGCTGTGAAAAAAAACTGTTTCCACCCTGAAGACTCTTTCCAAACACTTATACAACACTTAAACTTATTATATATTCTTTGAGTTCATTTCAGTTTTAATGCATTCAGTTCCCTCAATGCTTTCTTTAATCAGCGTTTATTTCACAATAACTTCGCTTAAAAGCATTTTGCTGACCAGATTGTATTTTTTTTTCCATTGCTTGTATGTGTGTGAAATGTAAGTGCTAATTTGCATTCAGTAACTGCGCAAACACAAACACTCCCCAATCACAGCTCCAATTCATGAATCTGTGAAGCTAATAATTACCAAATGCTCAGTTCATAAAAATAAACATGCATGAATATACGCTTTAACATAATGCATTTAGGATTCATTCATTCCTCAAAGAGTGTGAAGGAGTGTTAATTGATGAAGATTCATGCCAGTGAGTCCCACAAAGACACGCTGCCAGCTGAACCGAAGTCTAACTGCCGGAAGCGTTGCTCAGATTTTTAATAAATAGCTCGCTACTCTGTACTTAAATAAAATGTGTGTCATCTCACTCACTCACTCGTCTATACTGCTTTATGCTGCGTACAGGGTTGCGGGAGCCCTAGAGTCCCAGGAGACTTAAGGCACGAGGCAGGGTACACCCTGGACAGGGTGCTAATCCATCGCAGGGCACACACACACATACACACACTCCCATACTACGGGCAATTTGGGAACGCCAGTTTACCTCATCTGCATGTCTTTGGACTGGGGGAGGAAACCAGAGAACCCGGAGGAAACCCACCAAGCATGGAGAGAACATGCAAACTCCATGCACACACACACCCAAGGGCAGGAATCAAACCTGGAACCTGGAGGTGCAAGGAGACAGGGCTACTCACTAAGCCACCACACCGTCCCTGGAATATGTGTTTCCAGATTTTTAGCTAAATACCAACTCAAAAGTTAGCAAAGAGAGCATTACACCCTGAACATTCATTAATATATTTGATGGCTAAAAGGCTCAGTGTTGTGGTGTCTCAGTGGTATATAATTGCAAAAATGTATGATCTGTGTGCACAGTGTTGGTAGAGTTCCTGAAACATTGTTTAGCAGATTTTGCCAAACCATTTAACCAGTAAACCAATACGACTGAAAGAAACATTGACATTCCTACTTTTTTGTCTGGTTTCTACTGAAAATTTCTCAAAACTTGATCTTTTGGGAACTTTAACCCAGAATTGCTAGCTGAGGTTACAACCACATTTCCAGCATTAGATAAAAATATAGAAAACCAATATAGAAACCAAGTCACAGTTTCTTGGTATGTTGAGGTAATAATGATGAAACTGTAAATGTCACCAAACCCATATTTTATGAAGCAAACCGTTATCCCAGCTTGATCTATACTGCTTTTCTTGATTCTGGTTGGTCCTACAATGGTGCTGGCTGTAATACAAATGTATTCATTTAAAAAAGGTATCATATCTTCGATAGGGTCCCATAATACATACGATTCACATAAACCGATTTGTTCAACTGTCTAATTGTTGATGGTTTTCTGTAATCAGACATGGGCGACAGGATCATGGCAACCAAGGCTCACTGATGCATGTAGAGAGGAAAGCCTGGATTGGCTGATTGGATCCCACAGGAGAGCTACTGTAGCACAAGTTGCTCAAAATGCTAATGCTGGCTAAGATAGAAAGATGTTAGAACGCAGTTTGTAGCTGCGGACTGGCAGACTGGTTATAAGCCTATGCTGACCCACGTCCACCACAGAAAGCACCTACAATGGACAGATGAACACCAGAAGAAGACAAGCATGGTCTGATGAACCATAGCACCAGGATGCACTGTAGGAAGAAGGAAATCCAGCAGAGGCAGTGTACAGTAATGCTTTGGAAAGGCAAAATTCTCCTGGAAAACCTTTCAGTGGAATAATGCGCCCTGATACACTCCAGACACTGTTCAGGAACGGTTTAAGAGAACAGTTCAAAGTTGTTAATCTGGCCTCCAAATTCTTCAGATCTCCAGAGCATCTATGGATTATGCTGGAGAAACAAGTCTCATCCATGAATGAGCCAATTTACAAGACTTAAAGCATCTGCTGCTAACATCTTGGTGCCAGATACCACCAGCACACCTTCTTATCAAGTCCATGCCTCAGAGTGAGAGCGGTTTTCATAGAACAGGGCGACCTACTCAATGTTGGACGTCATAATTTTATTGTTTTATATTTACAGTACATTAAACCACACTCACTCATCATCTATACCACTTTATCCTATACTCAGGGTCACAGGGGGCCTGGAGCCTATCCCAGCGCACAAGGCGGGGTACACCATGTACAGGGTGCCTGTACATCGCAGGGCACACACACACATACTCACACTCATTCACAGACTACGCCAATTAGTCTAATCTGCAGGTCTTTAGACTGTGGGAAGAAACCCAACAAGCACAGGGAGAACATGCAAACTCCATACACAGAGAGACGGGAATCAAACCCGGATTGCTGAGGTGCACAGCAACAAAGGAAGTCTCTGCTGGTGACTTACCCAGGTTTCCACCCTTTAGCCTGCGCACTGACGTACAGATACTAGCTGAGAGCCTCAGGCAGAAGCGGCACCACTTGCTCTGATGGACATCTAGTATCTCGACTCATTTAACAAAAGCTTATTCATGAGTTAATTCTCCACCGTCCCAGACGCTGATTACGAAACATTTATTCAAACCACACATAAGAGATCGAGGCTGAAGAAGTGAATTACACTAAGATGACAAGATCTCACCAAAGCCTGACATCTCAAACACATTAAAGCTGCGTGAGAAAGATACAGTAGGTGAGGTGGAACAGTCAGAATAGAGAGAGAGAGAAAAAAAAAAAAAGAGTAAACACTCCTCCATTTCATATCTGAGCATAGTAAACAAATGTGTATTTTATCTGGAATATACTGTAATTCTCTGATCTAGCATGTTTTATTGTGGCACTAGGACAGGATCAGTGATAAAGGTTTATATTACTGCCTGACTGCAGCATCATCGGTTTTCTTCTTCACGGGATATTGTTACTGAAATGTCCTATCAGATGTATGGTGTTCTATGCATAGCGGAGCAGAAAAATGAGAACTCTGTAGTCTGAAAAGGACGTCCGTGATGCCAGAGTCACAGATAACAACTATTACCTTTTTATATCTCCTGGCATGCGAAACAAACAGAATCTTTGCAGTGACATCCAATATACTGTATGTACTGTAGGTTCTTTGGATACTTAAAGGTTCTTTAAGCATCCTAGGTACAGTACAACTTTGGTATCATTTGTTTAGTAATACAAGAAATACTGTATATACCAACATCTCCCAAACATGAAGCATACGATTGTTATAGCTCACAGTTACAAAATTATTATTAATAAATTATTATTTACACCACTGCCAGCTGAAGTGAACAACGTTGCTTACAAACTATATACCAGCAAACTAGTGACAGAATCATGGATACCCAAGGCTCACCCATGGCCAAAGGCTAGCTGTCCAATTTGATCCCACAGAAAAGCCAATGCGGCACAAATCTCAGGAAAAAAAAGCAATTCCTGAAACAAAACACCCAGTGCACTACAGAACACCACACACGGGAACCAAATGAACCATTTTCATTTCATTTTCTGAAAACATTTCTGGAACAAACTTACACTGAGTTTAAATCCCCTCTTGATTTTCATTGGCTGCTGTGATTAATAAATAAATTCCAGGAGCTGAACGAGTTCTGGAGCAGCAGTGAATTTTGCTCCAAACTGTAAATTGCAAACTGTTGTTTTGTTGTAAAGAAACAAATGGAAAAGAAAAACAACCTCGGGTAAAATCTTGACTAATGAAAACTTCAGCAATTCCTGACTGGACTGTGATACAATAAGTAAACAGACACCCTCATAGTTTTATGATAAAGTGTACAGTATGTATGCAAAAAAGCCATTACTATGATTATTGTTTGTTTCATTCTTTTCAGACTGGAACAGGACCCATTTTGGAGCATGATTAGAAGTGAAAATTATGGGGACATTGCAAAGAGACAGGATTGCTGGTCAGGTTGATTGTGGACCGTCCTAGAGACAAACAACAGAAATTTTTATTAAAAAAAAAAAAAAAAAAAAAAACCCACAACCACCATTATATCATTAACAGAATTATAGTATTGAGTAGTATTTGCCCTAGGGAATCTCCACTTCTATGCAAGTACAGGATTTGTATACTTTGCCCAATTCTGGTCATGACCTGCTCAACCTGTGCCTTCTGTAAAACATCTTCATGCTGTTAGAAGATCTGTTGAGAACAAATCTCTGACTTAAAGAAAGTCAAAAAAAGCATGAATAATGCATTAATAGATAAAACTCATTTGCTCAAATATTTAACAGACATGTAAACATTTGGGAGACGACCTTATGCAGAGCGACTTACATCTTACTATCTCATTATACATCTGAGCAGTTGAAGGTTAAGGACCTTGAGGAACAACTTGGTGGTTGTGGGATTTGAACCTGGGACTTTTCGAACCATAGTCCAATGCCATAACCACTAAGCCAATCACTACATTTTTATCAGCTATGACCAAATAATATTTTTTTAATAAAAAAATTAAATCATCACATTGTGATTTAAATTGCAATATATAATAAACTATTAAATATACCATTTTGTATTGAAACTTATTTACGCTAACAAAAAATAATGGCACAAATGATCTCATTAAGAGGATGTTTGCCAGTATTTATTTATAACGTCATTTATATTATAAAATATTTATTTTATAACCTTATTTTAAAAAAATTAAGAAATACTTAAATTATTGACAGACTACATAAATTCCAGACTATGCATATATTACTTCTCATAAATTGCAGCCGTTTGTGAATAAATAATTGCACAGGTCCATGATTTTATGCAATTAATTGTGCAGTAGTTATTTTGGAAAAATTAGCATAATTCATTGAAATGAATATCTCTATGTTTCAGCATAATCTATGCAAATCTATGCAACATTAGACTATAATAATATGAATTTTGAGCCCTTTAATATATTTATACACAGTCTAAATCCCCCTGTTTAACTTTTTTTTTTGTTGTTTATATGGTTTTATTTTAAGATTCCTGATTAAGACATTTGAAATCATAGCCTGCTTTACAACAATGATGAGGCTATCGAGTGCTGTGAAAAAGTATTTGCCCCTTCCTGATTTGTGTAGCAAGGTACGTCTGGAATGCTTTTTTCCCTTAATAAATGAAATCATGATTGAAAAACTGCATTTTGTTTTAACTCTGGTTATCTTTGTAACAATTTTAAACAATAAAAGTTTTCACGGCAATAAAATATATTTCTTTAATGGTTTGGTGCTGATGAAATGGAAGGGTTTGAGTTTAAATCTCAGGACAGGCAGAGAACCAGAGTTTGGCACCTGGAACAAGTGTAATATTCTACTGCAAACAAAAGAAAAAGTCCTCAGTCTTGTACAGGCAGACAACTATATATTTTCCTTCTTCATCTCGTTCTTACAGTTTAAATACAAAATTCTATTTTTTTCCCCATGAATCAAAAATGTAATCAGCAAAATCACCCCCAAACCCAACCCATGTTTCCCACCATGTGCGTACACACATGCTTCAAGTTGCGGCGTTTCCTGGGTTCAGAATGAGACCCGTTTTTAACCAAACGAAAGACATTTAAAACTCAGGATGTGAACACTGAATAATAAAAACTAAATAACAGCAACAGCTCAGGGGCAGGTTAGAGTCCAGTGGTCCAGAAACATAAGACACAAGGAGGAGACAAACGCTCGCAGGTCCACACAAACCCACAGAGGAATCGGTCTTTACAATGCTGCCCTGTATGAACTTCATTAACAAAAAGATGACTATTTTAGTATGAGGGGAGGCAGTCAGACAGTAGCTGAAAGATAAAGACGAACAAATCTTAAGAGACTGAAGACAGATAAATTATATAAAAAAAAAAAGAGAGGCAAATACACAAGAGAAGGCCAGCCTCTCCGATTGTATAAAACAAATCATGAAGGCACAGCAAAGAAAAAGAACAATGACAAAAAAATGAAATAAAAAATTAAGTGGGGTTCTGTTAAACAATTTGGCCATTCCTATATTATCCCTGTACATCTCTTGTTTTTCAAGTGTGTGATGACTGAGTGCTGTTCTGAGAGTGTGAGAGAGAGTGTGTGTAGAGTTCTGTACAGTCCTCTGTGCTCTCTCTCACAGAGTTAGTCTGTCTCCTTGCTCTCACAGGTACAGCTGTTTATCTTGGATGAGCTGCAGGTTCTCTTTTAGCATTTTGAAGCTGGGCCGCATCACCGGCTCCAAAGTCCAGCACTGCTTCATGATGTCGTACACAGCGGGGGGGCAGCCGTCAGGGGCGTCCATCTTGTAGCCCTTTTCAACACGTGGTACCACATCCTTCAGAGGCTGCGAGAAGACGGAGAGGTTTCAGGTTCAATTTGTGCATTTAAAGAGGTTTTTCAAAAAATGAATGTATGAACTAATCAATCAATCAATATTAGCAGCAGACAAATCTATAAATTGTGGACTACTCTGCCCCCTGTTGGAGGCTTTCATGTGTTACTACTGTAGTAAAACTAATAAACAGTCAAAAGTCAAAGACAAATGTTTTTTTTAAAGCACATTTAAATACAACACAGTTGTGCTGTACAATCCTAAAATAGCTGCAGACACAGTAAACTGGATATAAAAATCAGACAATAAGGAAATAAAAACAAAACGCAAATAAAACAATAGGAGAAAAGAAGCAGTAAGAAGTCCGCCCTCAGTGCACTAAAACAATAAAACAATAAACCATTAACAAACCAGGAAACAAATAGTCAAACTGTATTGAATGTGAATTATAAAAAAAAGCTTGAGGTATGATTTAAAAATAGGAAGAGTAAAGACCTGAGAGACAAAGGCAACCCCCCCCACTCCCCCCCGACTCTTGAACCTGGATTTGCCTTTAAAAGGTCAGATGTATATATGGTGGTGCTAAATTAATCAAGGCTTTGTAGGCTGTTAACAAGTCCTAAAAATGGTGATTTTTTTTTTCCATATTTTATATATTTTTTTTGTTTTGTCCACTCACTCATCACTCACTCATCTTCTATACCGCTTTATCCTGTATTCAGGGACCTGGAGCCTAGGGCAGGGCACACACACACATACACACATCCACACCCTACGGGCAATTTGGGAACGCCCATTAGCCTAACCTACATATCTTTGGACTGTGGGAGGAAACCGGAGTACCCGGAGGAAACCCACCAAGCACGGGGAGAACATGCAAACTCCATACACACAGAGACGGGAATCGAACCCGGACCCTGGAGATGCAAGGCGACAGTGCTAACCACTACACCACCGTGCTGCCTTGTTTTGTCAAATTTTATTAACATATATAAGCAACAATATGTGGAACACCACATACTGTACACAACCTGAGCTCAGGATGAAACCCAAGAGCCCGAAGCTATGAGAGAGCAACACTACCTATTTATGTAACACAGGACATGCTGTTATAGGAACATAATCACCAACAGAACAGTAGAACAGATTTCCACTCCAAACTTTATAGCAATTACTTATCAAAGAATTACACCACTTCGTTTTTATTCTGTGTATAGTTACACTTAACTGTGTGGAACTTCTGTTTATTTATTTATTTATTTTTAAGAATTTCTGTTTAACAAGCTAGTTTTTATTATCACTTGCATCACAGCTGAACCAAGTCCTCTTTTTTTCATCGCTCTTGAAGTCAATTAGACAAAAAATGCAGCTTGTCATTTTTCTGAGAAACTACAAAGCTTCAGGTTCTGCAATTCTTGTGGTATAAATCTGTCTTTAATTTTGGAAAAAAAAGAAACAAACCAAAAAAAAAAACATCAATGACACCTTTTTTCTTTTTGAAGAGAAACAGTGGACGTAATAACTGAGAACACTCACAATTCTCGGGTATGGTACACGGCCAAAGGAATAGATCTCCCAGAGTAATATTCCATAACTCCACACATCTGACTTAGTGGAGAATTTCTGCTCACACACACACACAAACAGGAAGATCAGAATTTAGCCATGGTCTTTATCACAAGTATCAAAGTGCAAATTATTGTACAAGAACAGATACTTGCACTACCTTTTCTCTCAGGGCTTCAGGGGACGTCCATTTGATGGGCAGCTTAGCCGTGTCCTGAGTGGACGATGCCTCCTTGGTCAAACCGAAATCACTGACTTTAGCGATGTTGTCCTCGGACACTAGAACATTCCGAGCTGCCAGGTCTCTATGGACGAAGTTGTTAGCCTCCAGATAAGCCATAGCCTCACACACATCCCTGCACAGACGGGCACAGAGAAAGCATGTTAAAAACCCTGATAACACCAACTATTATAATGACTGCAGAAGTAAGAGGAAGGCAACCAAGGAAATGTACAGGTTTTATGGGACTGAACTTTACTTGAGTAATTTTATTAGTGGATACTTTTTACTTTTACTCCACTACATCCTACAATGAATAATTGTGATTTCTACTCCACTACATTTCTGCATGGCATTGGGTTACATAACCAGAGTGGTGTGTAGCATTTGAAGCTATTTGAGGTTATTATGCATAAAGCACAAGTATATTACTATGATTTTAAGGCTACTATAACTAAAACAAGCTCAGAGATTTTGATACTTAAGTAAATTTGAAGATAAGTATTTTTGCTCAAGTAGGATTTTAAGTTCTTTAGGACTTCTACTTTTAGGCAGCACAGTGGTGTAGTGGTGAGCACTGTCGCCTTGCACCTCCAGGGGTGTGCATGTTCTCCCACTGCTTGGTGGGTTTCCTCCCACAGTACAAAGACCTGGAGATTAGGCTAAATCCAGGGTTTACCCCGCCCCGTGCCCTAAGTCTCCTGGGATAGGAAGCTCCAGGCCCCCTGCGACCCTGTATACAGGATAAAGCGGTATAAATGACGACATCTACTTTTACTTGAGTAAGAGTAATATTTTACCTAGAATATTTCTTACTTTTACTCAAGTACAGGATGTGTGTACTTTTCCTACTTCTCATTATAGGAAATTGGTTTCAATCTAAATAATATTAAAATGTCTAGTTAAGTCAAGGTGACTGATTTTGACACCTTAATCAAACTAATGACAAAGGGCAGGGGTAGCTCAGTGATAGTATTTTTACTTCTGACATTTTAATACCATTTTAGCGATTAGCCACTTTTCAGAATGAGGAAGTTTCACATTCGCACTTTCCTCATCTCACTTATGAAACTTGAAGGGAAAGGTGAAGCCGGGTTTAGTTTTTACGCATCAAACATATGTCTAATCTTCACTGATTACTGATTAAATGAAAAGAATTAAAAAAAATTCTCAGTTATATTTCAGTCTTTTATGATTTGCCTTACTTTGAGCCTTAATGTTATGGTTTACATTACCCTTTATATTATTTTAATTCCATTACATATTTCATGTTGAAATTACTGTCTTCACTCTGTCACTGCTATTACAATGAGTGTTCAAGTTAAACTGGGACAGTTGATTGTGCAGAATAACAGAACACAGTTATGGGAGTAAAAACAATCTTTATTTTTCTATATAATCTCCTGCTACACTAACACACTTATCCCAATGTTTCCAACGTGCTCGAATACCATCAAGATAGAATGTTTTCTCCGTACACTGGAGCAATGATCGGATTGTCCGCTTCACGTCTGAAACGCTGGCCTCCTAGGAACTTCTTTAATTGAAAAAAATGGCCTGATTTCATCACCAAAGGCATTTTGTTTTTGCCAGACAATGCATGACCTCATATTGCCCACTGCACCACCTGCACAATACAGGAACTCAACTGTAGTTATTGCCACATCACCCTGTACAATCCTGACCTCGCTCCAAGCCATTTCCACATGCCTGGGCTATTAAAGGAGTTCCTGGGAGGCCAGTGTTTCATACGTGAAGCAGGTAGTCCGATTATGATTTCAGCATAGTGAAAAAATGGATTACCTTGATGTATCCAAGAACAAGTGAAACGATGGGATAAGTGCATTAGTGTAGCAGAAATAAAGGGAGTTTTACTCTCATAAATGATCAAAAGTCCTGGCTTGACTTGAACACTCCTTGTATTTGACATATATTTATTATCTGCTTGTGTTAACTTTCTGCCTATAGTTTCTTTAGTGTTTTACTTCTTAGCAAAGGTCAGTGTGCTGGAACAGCTTGGACAACGCTACAGACATGCTGGATAAAGACTGGGTTACAAAACACTAGAAACTCTCTCAAATGTACTCGTTTCAGACCAGATTAAAAACTCACATGGAGAACTTGACCAAAACATCTCCTCCGATAACTGATCGTCCTCTGGAGCGGAGATAGTCCACCAGGCTTCCCTGCAGAGACACGGACATTCTTTATTAATGTAGTCTTCTTCTCTATGTGTATATGTTCATTAATCTGCACAATTCCCTCATGAGTCACCATATTAAGTTATACATGTATGCTTAAATGTTTCACATAAACATGATTGTAATCTTCCAAAGATGATTCAATTTACCTAAAAGCCTTGGAAATGTATTTGCTATTTGAAAACAGATAAGCACGATGCTAATGTAATGGGAGTTCACTTTAAATTCAGTGCACATAGGACATCTAGCCCATTAAGAATGGGACTCCCTGCTGGACTTCTGAAATTTGGTTACATAAGGAGTGAAACTTTGTGTTGTTATAGGAAAATCACTTGTTTTTGAGATACTGTGCTACCAACAGACTGATTGACAAATTGGACCTGAAGAAAAAAAAAAAAAACTTGGCTAGCCAGAAATTTGGCCTTAAAATCCTTAAAAAAGTGTAAGAAACATCTGGGTTGGATTGGCACCCCATCCAGGGTGTACCCCGCCTAGTGCCCTAAGCCTCCGGGCCTAAGGCCCCCCGTGACCCTGAATACAGGATAAAGCGGTACAGAAGATGAGTAAGTGAATGAGTGCAAGAAACATCTCTGTATGACAAACAGGAAGAAAGATTTTGACTAAAAAATTTCAGACATTTGACCTGCTTGGTCAAATTCCATTCCATTGATACTGGAATCTCCTTCTAGAAAAGTTAAATAAATATTCTTTTCCTATATCTTATTGAAATAAGTTTCCATTTAATCAATTTATTAATCAACCTTAAACTGTAAAACATTTGCCATTTAAATCTCTGAGTTAGCTAGAGCGAGCTCATTAATATAAACCCGTGATTAGAATTAAAACTACACATCTGTCTAAGCTCCTCTTATAGAAAACTAATCAACACCTTATGAGAAATCAGATTGGAGAATTCAACAGGGCTGGACTAAAGCCGTCCATGTCACTGACCTTAGCCATGTATTCGGTGACGATGAACAAGCTGCCTTTCTCCTCCACGATCACTCCCAACAGCTGCACCAGATTATCATGTCGCATTTGCCTACAGAACAACAAAAAAAGACATAGACCAGATCTAGTATTGCGCAATAATCACAGCGCAAAAATCCATGAGGGAATGATGAAGCTAGTTAACACACAGTGCTCCTTAAGGGCAGATGGCTTATATCATTAATCATCATCATCATCATCATCAGTCCTGTCTCTGCACTCCACACACAAGTCACTTCCACCCTATAACACGCTACACAGTATTTCACTAAAGAATTCTACACTAAACACTAAAGAATACTAATCGCTATAACACTCTGTCCGTGACAAGTCAAACTCTGACTGGATCATGGAAATTTCTTAAGCGTGTTATGCAAGAGCTGGGAACTTACGTCATAACCGAGGCCTCCGCGATGAATGCCTGTGCCGTGGCGTCATGTTTGATGCACTTCACAGCTACTTTTGTACCTCTGTAATCCCCCACCATGACATCTGCGCGGAACAAGTCATGTCATTCACTTACATCAGGCACCGTTTTAAATTCCTGTCTTTGGAGATGGATATATTGCTCCATATGTATTTTTTAACCTGCTCCAACATTGCATCAGATTCAAACCAGGAAATGATGCATAACAGCTAACTATTAGCAGTAATCTTAGGGAAGAGGAAACAGGAAATGGCATCTTAGAACATCTTAAAACACTAAATTGATTACTGGATTGCTTCTTTATTTGAGAGAAACTGATAAATCAGCGATACATACAGTTAAAAAAAATAAAAAAAAAAGCTCTCATGTGTTAATACCCTACTGTGAATACTATGAATAGCCACAGTTAGACAGAGTGTGACATTTACCTCCAAATTCACCCTTTCCAATAGTTTGAATGAGTTTCAGTTCCTTCAGGTTCAGTGCCCATCCACCTGTGCAACAGAAACGGGAAGTGTGACTCCAGCTACCAGCACTGAACCATAACAATTCACAATAATAAAATGCTTTGCATATCAATAGTGTTGCTTTTTATTATATATGTAATAGGACCACTCTTTTAAGTATGACCTCAAACATGTAGTTCATAAATCTGTAGTTTCTACAAACTACGCAGGACACCAATGGACCCCTAAACAAGAAATCTTATATACCGGTAAACAAATTCTTTTGGCTAATAATTTTAACACAGCCTTTTGTATATATTTGGCTACATGGCATACAAAGCAGGCGTATCTTCAAGATTTAGTTTATTGTTCCTAGAAATAGTACACTACATTCTACTGCAATGGGTTCACAAGCATTATGTGTGAAAGAAATAATAAATAATAAGGATTCAAATCCATTTCATTTTTAATATCTTAAATATGGAATAGTTTTTCTTTTTAATAAATCTTTATAATACAAAATCTTTTTGGGTTTATTACTGGACATTAGACAGAAGCACACGCTGACTGGAACACCAGTCCATCACAAGGCACCATGCATAAACCCACTTACACTCGGAGGCAATTTAGAGACACTGCACCACCTCTGAGGTAGGAAAGATAAAAACACCCAGTATTCCTGGGATAAACTCTAGATCTACAGAGACCCTGAACGCGTACTGCAAATAAATGTAAGGAATTTGTATTCAAAATGCATTGGAGATGCAAACTTTTGCCTACAAACGTACACACCTTAGTGATACAGCACTCATATGCTTTTGATGTGGGATATATTACTGTGTTTATTACATTGAATAAACACTGCTTGGCCAAAAAAAAAATAAAATGACTGGAGGGTCAATGTATTTGGGTTTATAATTGGTTTAAGAACGGTACAATGCATTAAGAACACATGCAAAGATCATACTGAACCATCAACTTCATGGAAAAAATGTCATCGGAACAAAACAAATGAATAAAAATAATAACGGAGACGTAAATGCTTAGTGAAATTGCATCCTTATAAAAAATGTAAAAAGTTTTGTTAATTATTACTTCTGTCATTAATATTTAGCTGTATCGTACATATGCACAGAAAATCATACTGTCCTATACATGATCTGGAGGATGTTGTATGCTCTTACTTCTGGAGAACTCGTCCTGCGCTGCTACTGTTCCCTCCTCCAGTTTGGGTTTGATGAGTCTGGTGCAAAGCCCGTCCGCATCTTTTGTGTAGTGCTGCACACAAAAATCAGCAACACAATTAGACCAACACAATATATCCTGCGGAGCTTCTGCTGATTTCAGCCAGGCATGAAGTTATAAAATACATTCTCTCTTTTGTTTGTTGTATGCAGTTATTCTTTTATTCTTCTAGTTATTCAATTCATCAACAAAGGGACGGATCAGATAAGCACAATGATGTCCTTCCATGGTTTAAGATCTGTACAAATCATTATGAAACCATGGAAAGATAGATGCTGAACCGACAACTCTATGGAAGGAATGTCATTTTCCAGAAAATTTATAGAAATGACTTGGCAATGACGCTTGGCGAAATTGTATCCTAAAAAAAAAAAAAAAAAAAAAAAAAAAGACAGCAGAAATCACGAATATGTTTAATAGTTAAATTAGGACCATCTCCAATCGCACAATGTCATGAGAACTCAAGATTGGGATTTAAAAAAAGCAGTGTGGCCATAAGGAAACAACTTATTAATAAAGCTGATGGGCAAAAAGGCTTTAATTTACTAGGGAGAATAAAGATTGGACTTTGGAACAATGGAAAGAGGTCATGTGGTCTTACTAGTCCTGATTGAGTCAGGGTAAGAAGGGAAGCGAATGAAGCGAGACACCAATCATGCATAATGCCCACTGTACAAGCCTCTGGAGGCAGTGTTATTATCTAGGGTTGCTTCAGTTGGTGAAGTCAGCTGATGACCTGAATGTACTGAATGACCAGGTTATCACATCAATTGAGAAATGTATATCCTATCAACAAAAACACAAAGAATGAAAAGAGGCGGTACTAACTTTTTGCACATGACTGTCGAAAGTAAAAGCTCAATAATATTTAATATTACAGATTCTGCAGTATTTCTAGATCCTTAATAAAATCTTAGTTAAATGAAAGCAAATGTGTGAGACTGACCACGTTAACCTCTTTGTACGAAAGATCAGATTTTTCTTCATCTATTTTATTGAAGCATGTCTTCAGATGGCACAAAATGGATCAAAAGCTTTTACACCAATGGTTACAGTGTATACCAGCTAAACTGCAAAGTTATTAAAGCAAAAATGGACTTAGAAAATCCTAAAAAACTAAAAATCATGGAAAGATTCTATTTAAAAGATTCTACTTTGAACTCGAGATAGAAAAGAAACATTTTCACTAGCCTTTTGGACCTCACTATATGTACGCTGACTACTATATATATATACTATATACATATTAAAGTGTGTAACCCTGTATCCTGAAAGTACCCACATTTAAACATGCAAAATACTCTCACAGTCTTAGTGTCAAAGATATTTGCAGGATAGAACAGAAGATAACGTAACCATTGCAACAGCGGTGTAACAGCAGCGCCTCTTAAATATTCGACCTTCCTCTTTGTCACTTCCTTTTCATCAATTTTTCCAGGAACTGAAGTGCAGGCAGCAGGTGAGGCAAAGCCGTGTACGTGAGAGAGAGAGCTTTAATGGCACACCATCCAAAACTAATCACACACACACACACATACATACACCTGGTGCCCAGGATAGGCCACACACAGTTCCATGATCACACCGGTGATGCATTAGTGATGGAAATGATGACTAAATAAGGCAGACTATCACTCCACAACAACACTGCTGGTGATCAAGCCTGTGCCATGAGAGCTTTAATCTTTAATGCTGGATGCTGTAGGTTTATTAATAAATAATCAATAAAGTATCATATGTCAGTGTCATACCCTGTCTGGGCTAATGGGTCACCCAGAGCAGAATGAAGATGCAATAGTTGGTGCTGTAATACAACGTGAACGCAAAAACAGTCACTTGGTTCAACACTGTATTTTGACGATTTAAAACGAATGGAGCGTCAACAGCAATTTATAAAAAATACATATAAACTGAAACCCGCACAAACAAAAAAGTCCAACCTATTGAGAAAAAGCAAAGAATTACAAAACCGTGTGTGTGTGTGTGTGTGTGTGTGTGTGTGTGTGTGTAGGAAGCAAAAGCCGAATTCGAAATGTGTCACCTAACCCCCACTCAGCACTTCGTTCAAATGTGTTAATCCCCAGCCAATCACCATGCACCACGGGGACGTACCGTTTACAAGCGTAAAAAAGCAACCTAAATCCTTGTAACCCTAAATAACTCCTGATGCTGTTTCTTCTCAACTGCTTTTAGCTTGATCACGTGCAGTGCAACATGGAGCTGAGTTTAAAGTTCAGAGATCAGCACTTTAGAAAGACACTTTTTGAGATGAAATCGTCTCAGCAGGTTTTGAACTTACTGTATACATACATATATATATATATATATACATATATATATATATACACATATATATATATATACACATATATATATATACACATATATATAC
>JAQMYL010000002.1:24465876-24476818 GCA_030014365.1 Clarias pachynema | reverse complement strand
AAAAATAGACATTTTTCAGAGCGTGGTATCGGTCCCCGGTATCGGGGGACTTTTAACGAGTACGAGTACTTTAAAAATTGTGGTTTCGAGGCCGATACCCGATACCGGTATCGGTGCATCCCTATTGTTAACGGTCCATCATTCACCATTTTGCATTTAGAGCCAATGACTTGATGTTAGACTTTCCTATAAAACTATAGTTGGGGCGTAGCTGTGCTCAGTGCAGGATTTAAAGAGTTTTTAACAAGATAGACAAAGGAAAAACAGGAAGGTCTGGCTTATCTCGCAACCTTTCACAACAATCACATCATTAAATGTGGCCAACAACATCCTACTTTTAAAGGAATAGACCATTTGACTGACACCTTAACAAAAAAGAAAAAAAAATAACTTTTTAATTAACAAAAATCCACCCCCTTTTTTTTTTTTCACTATCCTGCTCTAGATGTCACTATCCTGCTCTAGATGGCTCACTGGGTTCGAAAGGTTGATCCCCAGTCACAAGGTGACGCACGAAATACCCCAAGGTGATTCTGACGCTTGTGGCCAGAAAAGTGTCCAGGACAAATGAAAAACTTTAGGGAACATATAAAACTTTGTTAGGGTTTCATTAAGGCTACAATTAGCCCTTTCGCTACCTAATCCATCGGCTACATATAAACGCTGCTGACAAACTGATGTCTGTGTTATACCGTGTTAGCTGTTTTGCTAGCATGGTCTAGAGCTGTGTGATTTAAACCATAAGACAGTTTTCACAATCTTTTGTTAGTAAATTCAATTAATTGAACAAATGTATCAGTTTTTGATTCAGATTCAAGATAAATTATAGTTTTAGAATATAGTTTTTATAAGTTGAGGAAATGCCTTAAAGTATAGCACAGCCTTTGCAGAAAATTAAAACTGCATCCACCATTTACAAATACTCATATTTTGCAAAACTATTGATTCTACTTCTTTTAAGCTTATGGGCAGTTGGTGCATTACTGCCACATACTGGACTGGAGTGTGAACCTGATAATCAGCAAAACAAAAACAACAAAAAAACGATTATCACTTTTCAGAGCACAAGTGTCGGTAAAGTGGCTTAGAGGTTAGCACTGTTGCCTTTCGCCTAAAGATCCGGGTTCGATTCCCCTTTTTCGTCTGTATGTATGGAGTTTGTATGTTCTCCCGGTGCTTGGTGGGTTTATGTTAGACTAATTATGTTAGGCATTCCCGGAGTGTGTGAATGTTTATATGCCCTGCGATGGATTGGGTCCACGGTGTACTCCGCCTCGTCCCCAAGTCTCCTGTGATACACCCCAGGCCCCCCCGTGACCCTGTATACAGGATGACACGGTATACTCGATAAGTGAATGGGTGTGATCTCTTTTAGCATGACTCCTCCAATATAGCCATAAGAGTTCACTAAACAGTTTGATCAGAATGACATTGACAGAGTAAATCAAATCCTGTGACCTTCCCAGCAGCAATCAAACACCACACCACAATAGGACACTTACAGAAGACTGAATCGATCTTCATCCCCACCCTCAAAACAATAATTGAGGTCATATATTGTAGAAGATCCAGTGCTTCTCACTCCAGTGCAGATGCAGAAACCTGTTGAAATCGGTGCGATTTTAAAAAAACATTCACCACCTCTGGAGTTTTGGCAAGTCAAGTTTCAATGCGCTTGATGTTTTTGCATCATACACGTGAGCTGTGGCCGTGAAGTTGTGATTATGGTGGTAGAGTGTAGACGCACTACTGTAAGCTGTACTCCTCGAGTAGTGTAGAAGTAAACTCTAGGACTTTGCTGTTATTCTTTCCGCATTTTAATTAAGCGTGTGCATGGCACATCACAGGATCGACGAGAGCGTGTACCGCTGATGCAGCATGACAGCTTGTTTACAGCCGCACTGACACTCGGCCTTCTCGACAGTTCTTTCTCTGTGGGAGCGGCGTGTGCTTGTGAAGAGGCAGCTGCCAAAGTCAAAAACCCGTGGGGACGCACACCAAATGCAACATTCATCCTGTTTACACTCTGCCTACAAGGGTGGATTTCAACTGAAGACTTCATAAAGAGACTGTGTGCAAGTGATGCACGCCAGAGCTGCTGCAAGCCATGTAAGCATCAAAGCCATCCTGTTTTCTTTACCGCTGCACGCATGAAAGGTAGCTACGTTTGTGCCGTACAGACACGGTAAACAAAGTGACAGGTTCGCGCCACTGTCAATACTACAAACTGGGGCCCGTAAAAGCCTAAATAAAGATCGTTTCAACACAGGCATAAAGGAAAGGAGGCTGAGCAAATACAAAAATGTATTTAAAGCAGGGGAAACCCCACCGCAAATGACAGGGCTGAGCCTCTAAACGTATGCGAGATCAACATTTCTGTGAAATAATCATTTAAAAATAAAAACTCTCAGTGGTCAAGCTGTTCTTAATAAGATCAGTCTCATAAAGAAGGGGCCTCGGTTAGCAGTCAAAATATTAGCGTAAGTATTACAATATCAATAGTATCCTTAAGACAACTGCACATGATCAGCACAAAGCTGATCCGTAATAACAGTCGGACTGTGTGGGACTGTGCAGGCTGTGGGATTTGATTGGAACTTGCCGGAGTGCCACCGAGGTCAGAGTGTGCGCTCTGTGCCGAGAAGGAGGAAGTGACCTTCTGAGGCCGTCACGACTAAATCCATCTCTTGTTCATTAATTCAAATCAGCTCAAAAAAAAAAAAAAAACCCTACACTGAGCCTTTTTTCTGACACCAGAAAAATACAAGCATTTGAATAATTGCCCATTTGACTAGTGGGAATTTTTCATATGTTCCATAACATTTTTATAACAAAGGAAGCATTTTTATGCTTACTAACAATAACGACAAATTTGAATCACTACACGGTTCATGTTTAGATGTCTCACAATGTGAAAATGTACCATGCACACAATATTACTGATTACTAAATTGTAAAAAATAGAGTAAAAATTACATTTTCATAATCATCATTGTTTATTCTTTTAGAGTAAGCACTGTGAGCAGTGGCATACACACACTCCCACACGCTTTTAACACCTCGGGGCAGTTTAGAGAAGTCTCAACTTGACATTGAAATATACATGTCTAATAGTCTTCCTATTGTATCTAAAACCCTTTTTTTTTTTTTTTAGATATAGATTTATCATCATATCATTTTATATCCTATACATAGAAATAAAAATGCAAGTAAAATTCTTAAGTCATAAAAACTACAGTAACTATATATGTAGGCTGTTAAATAAAAACAAAGTAGACATAAAAGGGAAAAAATAAACTTAACGAAAAGATACTATATGTTGTGCACACACTAAGAGGAAGCCTGAAGATGAAGATTGTATTGAAGATATATAACCCAAGCATGGGTGTAACACTACTAAAAAAAAAAAGTATAAATTTTTCCACCTATGTGTAAACAGATAATGGAAAGAAAGAACATGCGGAACACAGATAGCAATGCAAGTTCAGGTTTGAACTGAGGACCATCGAACAAGTGAGACTTCAAGTTTCCTGCTGCACGCCAATGATACAGTATTAAGCAATTACCATAAAACTTTCATAACAGTTTATTACAGCATGCCTCTATACATTTCTCTGGAAAACAGAAACATGGAAAACAACTATCATTGCACAACTTTCCACTTAATCTCTCCTTTTTTTCCCCCTTATGTAGACGTCAATGTTTTCTGAAATGCCCATAACATTCTCATTGACACTGGATAACAATGATCTACTGTCTGACTGATCATCATACAACTACTACTGCCACACTCCTGCACTGTCAAATCTGCCATCTGTAATAAGCTCATGAAGCGATGACCTCCTGGAGGGTCTCTGTAAACCAGTAATGCACTGGGAGACATTCCTGACAACGCTGGCTGGACTCGAGAGGGCATTGTGTGCCATTTTAGTGCAACATACTGGGACATTTACGCCGAATACCAGACCATTAACAAAGCCACAGTGGACCACTTGAGAGTTAATATGCTTGGCCTACGAGACACTGAAGCTTCCACAGGGCCACTCGAGACAGCATAACTGGGACAGCTGTGTTGAGGCCAAGCCCATCTAACTCGCATACTTAATGTTCTGTACAATGTGCTCAGTTTTAAATGCTACATTGTGTAGAAATGAAGTGGATGAGCAAAAATAATGGAGAAAGGAGAAGGCATAGAAAGAAGTTGTTACATTGTATAAGAATATTTTTGGAACTGACATCAGTATAAAGATCAAAAGAAAGATGTGTTAATCAAAGAATAAGAACAATAAACAATATACTGACCTGCAACACTGATGTCTGAACAGTGCGGAGAAGCAAATAAAGATGTTTTCCCGAATAATTCGTCCGAACCATGCAACAGCCGCCCGACGAGAAGCTCTTCCTCTGAAGTGAGATTCCGCTGGTTTCAGCTTGACACACACTAGAGAGGAAGGCGTAAACCAAAAGGCTTAAAACAGTGTGAGATCTTCACTCATAACACCCGGGGCAGCGCGCGCTAACCAGAAACTGCTGTAGCGCAACACCTTTTAACAAAGACACACTCGCTCACAGTGCGGTCTGCCTCTACTGCTTCTGCTGTTATTGTTACACACACACACACACACACACACATATCTGTATCCAACCTGTAAGCGCAGCGAAAGCCCTCTGCAGACCTGCTTCTGCTCTCGGTAACCGCCAACCTACACACTCTCTTTTACACAAGCGCTCTGAAAAGGAAGCACTTTTTTTTTTTTTTTTTTTACCGAATCATGCCAGAGCGCATGCGCATTCATGGGCACGCGCGTTTATCTCCATGCCAACCCTAAAAAGATTCCAAACCCCCGAGTTCCGTGGCAACAGTATGAAGGAAATGGAACGGAGGAAAAAAAACAACAACATTGTATGTTTTTACACTATAGGGTAGGGCAGGGCAGGGCAGGGGGTTTGGGTCAAGGCCCTAGGTAGCTGGAGTGGTAGCTCTAGAGTAGGTTGTTTACTCCTTATTTTTGTAAACAATTGTCACACTCACTCACTCACCATCATCTCACTCACTCGTCGTCTTATACTGTACCTCTTTGTCCTTTATAAAGGGTCGCCAGGGGACTGGAGCCTATCCCAGGAGGCTTAGGGTAAGGGCACAAGTAAAGAGGGTAGCTACATCCTGGACTGGGTGCCAATCTATCACCACACATACACACACACACACTATAGTCAATTTGGGAATGCCAGTTAGGCCTACTCTGCATGTCTTTGGACTGTGGGAGGAAACCAGAGAACCCGGAGGAAACCCACCAAGCACAGGGAGAATGTGCAAACTCCATGCACATAGGTTTGAACCTGGGACCTGAGATGGGAATCGAACCCAGAACCAGGAGGTGCAAGGCGACAGTGATAAATACCAAGCCAGTGAGCCGCCGCACCATCATTTATACCGCTTTGTCCTTTATAAAGGGTTGGGGAAGGTCCAGAGCCGATCCAAAAAGATTTATGACACAAGGTGGGGTACACCATGGACCGTGTGCCAAACCATCGCAGTGCACACTCGCGCTCATTCACCAGTTCATCTAGTACCTGGAGGAAACCCACCAAGCACCATGCAATCCCCATGTACCCAGACTCCGAGGCTAGAGTCGAACCTGGACCCAGGAGGTGCAAGGCTACAGTGTTGACCACTAAAGCCACCATGCTGCCAGCATCATCATACATCTTAAAATATTTATAAAAGACATAAAATCATGTAGGATGGTTCATTAAGTCATTAATTCATTCTCTATACTACTTGTCTTGTGTAGGGTTGCAGGTGGGCTGGAGGATTTTCCAGGAAGCCCAAAGCACAAGGCAGAAAACACACTGGACAAGGTGCCAATCTTTCACTTGGCACAAGCAGTGGTAGCCCAGCTGTTAAGAAGTTGCCCTACTGATCGGAAGGTCCTAGGTTCAAACCTCACAGCTTTTTTAGGCCCCTGAGCAAGGGCCTTAACCCTCATTATATCAAATGTATAATAAGATAAAAATCTGAGTTGCTCTGCCAAACGCTGTAAATGTAGGTTAGATTAGGTTCGACTTTGTAATTGTTGTGCAAAGTACATGTGCAGAGCCAATGAAATGCAGTAAAAAGAGTTTGCAGTACCTGCTTTTCCCAGGCAGACTCCCATCCAGATACTCACCCGGCCTGAACCTGCTTAGCTTCCAAGTATGACGGGTCAGACGGTTATGGCCATAAGCACACAATGTAATTAATGCAAATGTAAGCACACACACTCACATGCAATTTGGAATTACCAACCAGTCTACACTGCATATCTACCTACTGTGGGAGAAAACCAGAGTACCAGGTAGAAACCCCCAAAGCATAGGCAGAACATAGGAAGAACAAACAAACTCCACAGACTTAGCATGGAGGTGAGATTCAAACCCACAAACCAGTGGAAACTGAGGATCCATGCCCGTCACCTCAGATGATAATATTTTTTAGTTTCCCTATCTATTCCCTATCTATTATCTGTCTGTACGTCTGCTCTACTAAGCTCAGATAACAGCCTGTGTAGATTTTCACATGTTCTCCAAATATCTGGGTGGGTTTCCTTCTTTGATCGTGTTCTATGGGAAAATGTTTATTAATTAAATCACCAGTGTCATTCACTATGCAAAAAGATTGTACACATTTAAATAATGTGCGTAATTTTTAAAAATGTTTGTGGGTAAACTGTAATGTTTACAGAAAACGTTTGTTTCATGGTGAAAGACGATTGCCCATTTATTGACTACATTTTTGACCTCTGAGATAATCTATCACAAATCTGATTTCATGAATCATAAAGTTCTCTACACCTACAACATGAACTTGATATAAATATTAGCAAGATATGCGATGAAATTGCACTGTATTCTGGTCTGATGTCGCCCCCTTGTGAGAAATTAGGAGTTCGACATTAACTTTGCATTTGAATAGACAATACAGAAAACACAAAATAAAGCACACATGATTTCATGTTACTTATATGTAAACCATATATAGTGCATAAAAAGGTAGAGTTGGAAATTCAATAATATTACGACAACAGAACTGCAGTCAATACTTTTTTTTTTTTTTATTCGTTCAACCTCACGGTTAACATCTCAACCGAGAGAACTGAGGGATTTTGTCAACAATAATGTACTGACACCCAAATCTTTCTAAACATTGATGTTATACATCATTGACTTGGAACTTAAGACAGTTCTTCCACAAACAAACCAAGCCGCAGTAGTCACAAATTAAATCAAACTTTTCAATTGCTTTATGTTGCAAACAATAAACCTGGATAGTCAAATATCACTTTTGTTGCAAGCTTCTCTTAAGGTGGATAGAAAACAAAGAGAAAACAGTAAAGGAAGGACGTTTCCATTTTTAAAATAGACCAAAATTGTAAAAGTGAAAGAAGTTTATAAAAAAAAAAAGACAAGGTCCTGTTTTGACTAACATTGGCTTTAGATGGTCAGTGGCCTAATAGCCACTCTTACTGCAATAAAGGAAAGCAAAAGGGTGGGCAGAAAATATTGTCTTGTGACTTCTGCAAATGGCCCCCAAAATAAGTATTTGTGGGTGAGAAAACTTTTTTGGTCTGTTTTCAGAGATAATGAAGAAACAAATTACTCTAGCCAAAAAAAAAAAAAAAAGGCAAGAAAGTTAAACCTCACAGTCCTGGAATGATACAAGTGCATTTCTCTGTACAGAATATGCTCAGCTCAGTTGTTTGCGTCGAACAAACACTTTAAACAGCTGGTTTAAAGTACAGCACAAAATCAAGAATCATTGCAATATAAATAAGCTACTAAGCCTTTGACCAGCAGAATTTCCAGCTTTTTAAATAAAATGCCAATAAATGATCAGGGCTATTCTTCAGGAACATTTGAAAGGTTGTGTTCTCACTTATAAAGGCCTTAAACAAGAAAGAACATTTTAAAATCTCAATGCTGAAAACTGTACCAGAATCTCTTGCATGAAAGGCCAGTTAAACATTAGAATGCTGTGTTATCTTGAGATGCACATCAGCTCTCAGACGTTGATTCTACTTTTATCGCTCACTGCATAGAGTCCCTCAAGATATAATATTGCAAGAGTCAGTGACAACAAGGCAAAATCCAAACTCTGTTGGTTGCTTTGCTATGAATTAGAGAACTGAACAGCTGAGAACTATACTAGGCATTTTTATAGCTAGGATTTAAATGTCTCTGCTTTAAGTGACACTGAGCTAAATAATACCTTAGGCTTCAGGTAAAATAGTGCAGCTAATATAGCATAAACATCTGGATTTCAACTCAGCGACACATTTGGCACTTTGTACAATTTTATTTATTTTTTTTACACTGCCTTTTGGTCTCCGACAATAACGATTGACAATGTCAGCAGGTTTATTCTTACATTTTCCTCCCAAAACAGGGGAAGTAACGTTTCTAGCTTTATATTTTTGTAGAAATGGAAACTCCATCTTCATTTTAAAGACTTTTAAAGGAGTTTCTCTCTAAACCAGCTAATATTCTCCACTAGACAAATGATGAGCGAACATATGATGAATAGGGAATATGAAATGCAATACGTCATTGTCAACTATTAAAGAACAACTTCAGATACATTATGTGGTCATTCTAGCATTGTCCACAAAACATTTGTACATAAGATTTTCGCGAAATTTCACGAACAGTGCCCTTTTTTCCTTTCCGGAATTTCCATACAGCCACTTTAATGCTATGGATGCTGGTGACAGTGGGAGGAGCACTACTCCATCCATGGGTCTCATTAAATCATACTTCTGTCATGTGGCAAGTTGAACACCACCATGCTTCCTACTTACCTGTAATGTTACGTTAAACTGTATAAATATCTGTGTACATCCAATCCATTTGTAAATTTCTCCACTAACAGTGCATGACAAAACAAACAAGTCCGAATAACGAGACCAAAAAAAAAAGGGTAGGTAATAAAATTACAAATCAAAAGCTTAAATGTAACAAGGGTGATGAAAATTACTTTCAGACAACAAGACAGACAGTTCAAATGTTTACCTTTGAATAGTTTGAAAATTTCTTCATCTCAAGCAAGCAAAATGAAAATTTTCTTTAAAGACACAAACTGTTTCAACGAAAACTGAAAGTGTTAAACTTTCAAATCCAAACACTTTCAGAGCTTATTGTTGCTTGTCTCTGTTTATCATGAAACTGATATAAAAAAGTGTGCAATGCAATATAGAATATCTACAGCTCGTTTTCCAAAAAAGGTCATATTGTTGCATTAGACCAAAAAAAAGTACCAAAACTGCTCAATGATTCTTGTAAGAAAAATAAACTGTTTGAATAAGTGAGTGAAATAAACGTTTGTGTGTTTGTCATTCAGGCCAACAAATTAAATTAACCAGAATGGTTTTCAGAACATCATACCTGCTTGGCCAAGAGAAAATAAAACAGGGCTCTGATCAGCTCTTTAAACTCCCCTTTACATAACTCAAGGACTTTAGACTGTGCACAACAGTGCAGACTTTGATCACATTTGGCACAAGCTTGAAAAAATAAATATAAATAAAATCCCTAAATGCTACAATTTTTCCCCACAAGGAAAAAGCATTGAAAGGAATCCAAGCAAAACAGACATATTAACCAAGATAAGTCCCAAGCAGGTTCGTTCTGGTTCTGTATTGATGTCATCTATAAACAACATTCAATAAGATGAAATCACATCTTTGTGCAAACGGATCCGAGCCTTTTCGCTCAACCCACCTCGTTAGTCTGTGAAGACTATAAGGAATCAATTAAAGATTGTGAAATCCAAAATAAAATGCAGGACGTGTCCGAGGCTGGCTGGCCAGTAAACAGATGAGAGGAACCACAAACTGGATGTGTTCACCCAGTCTTCTTCCTGTTCCTGCAACATCCCGGATTCGTATATAATGTTAACAAAGGTAATGAAAGATAATATGCTGGATTCAGTACCACAGCAGGAGGAGCTCAATCACACCGACACCTGATCACACTGGGATTTAAGGCAAGTTCTGGCTCAATGACCCTGTGCCTGACCCTGGTACAGTGTGGCTTACAGTATGTTTATGTTGAGTGCAGTGGGATAACGAACTTGCAACCGAAGGGCGAGTGGTACTTGATACCCACTTCCTGAAACACTTGGCGTGGGATGCCGATGTCGCACAGGTAGACTCGGCCTGCTCTCTCTGGCAGCGGGAGCGGGAGGCCGAGGCAGAGAGACCACTTCGCCTCCACAGCTTGCTCCTGCCCGCTCACTGGAGGATCTATACTGAGCACGGGGGCTCGGTTCTGATTGGCCCAGTCAGCCGCTGCCCGGTACCACGGCTGCTCCCTCAGGAAAGTGTTCTCATGAGAGTCAAGACAGTTTATGACCAGGTCCACTGGAGTATCCGGCAAGTCTGAAAGACAGCAGAGGGAAGATCTAATATAAAATCTATCATTTTAATGCAAACAGAACTAAATTTTATAAATAAAATAAAACCCTGAATTGGGAGGATCGCGATGTAAGGGTAACTTTGGACAAACTATATATACAGATGTATATGTAGATAAAATGTTGCAGGGCAGTGGTGGTTCAAACGGTTATAGCTATAGGTTACTGAACAGAAAGTCAGGACTACTCCACAGCACCGAGGCAAGACCCTTAACCCCCCTCTCTTCACCAGGGATACAGTATCATGGCTGACATTGGTGCTCTTAATGTCACCCATAAGTACAGGATTTTGGTACACACTGTACAATATGTTTGGGTCGCCTGACAAACTGTCTTCAGCCACTAGACCCAAAAAGAACAATCTTGCTTTCATCAGTCCACAAAATATTGCACCATTTCTCTTTAGGCCTGTCAGTGTGTTCTTTGGCGAACTGTAACCTCTTCAGCACATGTCTTTTTTTCAACAATGGGACTTTGCAGGGGCTTCTTGCT
>JAQMYL010000002.1:24429770-24457419 GCA_030014365.1 Clarias pachynema | reverse complement strand
ATTTGGATTTTTACAACATTATTGTTGAAATACACAGTCCTGAAAAAGGGGCGTTTCTTTTTTTGCTGAGTATATAAGTAAGTACAGTAACGAAGTACATTTACTCAGTTAGTGTCCCACCTTCACAATTATCACATTATGTTCACTTTTAGGAGGAATGAACATGTGTGTGTGCTTTATTAGCACAAGCAAATATAACCTGTATTTATGCTATGTGTTCCATCCAAAGAAGGTTAAAACTGTGATGCGTTTTATCCAAAGTTCCTAATTGTGTAAATGTTACATTCATTCAGGATCATAACAAGGTTATCCATATCTTCAGCAAGTGAACAGTTAATATGTTAATGTCCATCAGATTGTGAGGGTATTTTGCATCATAGTCTATATTCTATGTTTATTTACACTTCATACCGAAAAAAAATTAATGATTCTAATTTGAAACAAAAAAATCAGTTTGCAAGTACAATTGATCTGAAACATACATGTTTCAATTTACTCAACAAAACAAGCCTAAGTATTCACCCCTTACCATGTGAGCCAAATATTAAGATCCATGTATAAGTAAACAGACAAAATTCACCATTTGAACTTCTGACTTGGCGGCGCAGTAGTGTAGTGGTTAGCACTGTTGCCTTGCACCTCCAGAGTCCGGGTTCGATTCCCGGCCAGGCTCGATTCCTGTCTCTGTGTGCATGGAGTTTGCTTGTTCTCCCCGTGCTTGGTGGGTTTCCTCCGGGTACTCCGGTTTCCTCCCACACTCCAAAGACTGTATGTAGGTTAGGTTAATTGGTGTTCCCAAATTGCTTGTAGTGTGTTAATGAGTGTGTACGTGTGTGAATGTATGTGTGCATTTGGCACCCTGTCCGGGGTGTACCCTGCCTCGTGCTCTAAGCCTCCTGGGATAGGCTCCAGGTCCCCGCAAGCCTGAATACAGGATAAAGCGGTATAGAAGATGAGTGATGAGTGAGTGAACTTCTGACTTGCATGTATTCACAAAGTGCACCAACCAGCCTATCTAATAAGATGGTCAGTAAAAGTACACAGTGTTGTGCTGAGAACAATTCACTACCCAAGTCTTCTGTTAATAAACCCTTTCTTCAACAGATTATCTCAGTCTCTGGATACTGCACTGCTGTTTTATTCTGAACGCAGTCCTGTTCTCAACCTAGCACTTTTAAGCAATTTTCACACTAATGAGAGACACTAAACAGAAATGTTTATACCCATTTTTTTTTTGCTTGTCAAGGATAAAGTTTTTTTTCCTATGGCTATTGGAAAGTCTTTAACACTGGGTAAGCAGCAGGCTTTGTGCTTTTTCATCAAGAAATACTCAAGACCATTCAGTTGAGCTCTAATTTTAACATTATAGTAATTACAATTATCCATTTATATGATCTACCCAAGACACATTTTTCCAGCCAAATATGATTTTAAAAAATTGCCTGATTGGGCAGAAAGCCACACTAACCCACTTGCAACTTTTTCAAATGTCATTTCCTAGACTAATTTGTAGGACCACTATACGTACTATATTTTACATCAGTGCACAGTAATCTTGTCCATGTCGGCATATGTCTCTGTCGAACTACACGTCGTTCCTGAGCTGCCAGTGATCCACTCCCTCTGCCCTCTGGACCTGTCTGATTCATCCTGGTGCCCCGCTCCTGGTTGGAGATCTCGTCACACCTGGACTCCATATTAACATCTCAATTAACATCAACTGTTATACCGAACTGCTTGCCACCTAACACACAGTATGAATGCAGATCAATTCCTGCTTTCTTCTTCACCCAAATGAGGATGGGTTCCCTATTGAATCTGGTTCCTCTCAAGGTTTCTTCCTATTGCCATCTCAGGGAGTTTTTCCTTGCCACTGTCGCCCTCGGTTTGCTCATCAGGAACTATCTGACCATTTTGATTCATACACATTCACATTCCATACAAACTTAAATAATTCTTTTGATTGTGTAAAGCTGCTTTCCAATAATGTCAATTGTTAAAAAGCGTTAAACAAATAAAATTGAATTGAATATAAATGTTACATGCCTAGATATTTGTGTCATGGTATCTCCTTTAGGTTTGTTTTGACAATTCCATATAACAGTTCCATTTGATGTATACATTTGACCAAACCTCAGGTCCATTTGACACCTCTGTAACAAGATTACAGTTGACAATCCATAAGGTTCTAGTCAACAGTCCCATAATAAGGTTCCGTAAATAGTTACAGTACATACAGTACCAGTGTTGTATTTAATGGTTCTTTATTAAGGTTCCTTTTTATAGTTCAGGTAGTAATTTTGTTTTGAGTTGTCTATACTAAGATTCCATTTGATAAAGATACATGTCATGCTTCCATTTAACTGTTTCCTATTAAAGTCCTGTTTAGCTGTTCCATTCCAAAATTCCATACCACTGCGTATATATGCATATAGTACGTGAATGAGCACGTGAGTATGTGTTTGTGTGTGCCCTGATGAATTGGCACCCCATCCAGGGTGTACCCTCCCTCCAGGCTCCAGGCGCTTGCGACCCTGTATGCAGGATAAAGAGGTATAGATGATGAGTACGTGGGAGTAGGCAGTACGATGGCATAATGGTCAGCACCGTGGGGGTTGAGGGTTCGATTGTGTGTGGAGTATTTAGTTTTCTACGTGCTTGGTGGGTTTCCTCAGACAGGCAGATTTGGCTAAATGGCCTGTAGCGTGTGTATGTATGTGTGTGTATGTATGTGTGTGTGTAGATGTTTTGTAGGTGTTGGAGTGTACCATATCTTCCTGGGACAGGCCCCCTGCGACTCTGTACAAGAAACGGACCATAGATGAATGAATGAATGAATTAATAGAAACCCCCTTTTAGGCTGCTTGTTCCGAACAGTGAATAAAAGGAGTCGGTTCACTCAACCGAATGGTTGAAAGGAATCGACTTAGTCAACGCCAGACGTCGAGGAAGTACAACATCTCCCATGATGCATCAGCAAGACACCGTCACGGCTCCACTTCAGTCTCAAAGCCCCAGCGGGTCGGTCTGGTTTTTCACTCCGTTTACATGTTTATTAACGCTGCTTTTACAGCGGGGAATGTTCCGAGTCGAAGCCGTGAATCAACGATGATTATTTAACGGACCATTTTACAGGTAGGCGCATTTAAAGCGAGCTAGTTTTTTTCTACTAGCTTGTGAAATTACAGGTGTTCGCTAGCCGTAGCGGGTTCTCCCGGCGGTTCTTTAGCTTCGGAGCTAATTTGTGCGGTTTTAGCGTTTCGTATTTACAGTTTTCTTTGTCCCGGTTGTCAGGGTGACAGTGTGGGAACAGCTTCAGCAGGGTCGTCAGGGAAAAGCTAGGGGAAAGTCGTTAGCTGGAGTTGAGGCAGAATAACGCGCGCTAGCTGCTAATGTTGTGGTTGTTATATTAAGGTATCCAGATGTACTGGTGTTCATCTGCTCCATTCCTCACAGGTTCACCAGGGGTCTGTTGCTCCCAAAGATGCGGAGACTGTCTCGAAAGAAAGCTCTAATTTTAGTAAAGGAGCTGGATGCTTTCCCCAAGGTTCCTGAGAGTTATGTGGAAACAACAGCTAGTGGTGGAACCGGTGAGTTCTCATTACCTCCATTCATTTCCCCTCCACACGTTCCCCAAAACATGGTCCTAATCCTGGAGGTCCTGTGAGAACAGTTCTAATTGAGAACAATTTGAGCAGGGAAATTTCCAGAACATTCCAGGCTTGTGTGTGAACACACACTGAGACATTATATTATCATGTCAAACTTTCTTTTCTTGTCCTCAGTGTCTCTGATCGCCTTCGCTGCCATGGCACTGCTGGCCTTCTTTGAGTTTTTTGTCTATCGGGACACATGGATGAAGTATGAATATGAAGTCGATACAGATTTTTCTAGGTAACGTGTTTGTTTGTTTTGCAATCTAATAATTGATGGTATTATAGACAGATCAAGAAGCTGATCTTGACGTCTGTTCTTTTATTTTCTGTTACAGTAAATTAAGAATAAATATAGACATTACAGTCGCCATGAGGTGTCAGTGTGAGTATATGTATATTTTCCTATACACAGTGCCAGTCAAAAGTTTTATTTTCTTTTTTTTTTCCTTATTAAAACTATGATATAACACATACGGCATTAGGTAATTATTTAACAAGAACCACAAAAACAGTCAGTTGTTATTTTAAGACACAAAGGTTAGCTGATCTGGGACAGTACTTAAAAGAAATGGTTCTTGTCAAATACATTTGCAAAACCCATCATGCACCATGATGAAAGTGGCTCTCATAAGGAACGTCCCAGGAAAGAAAGACCAAAACTTACCTCTGCTAAACTTTAGAGTTACCAGCCTCAAAAAATCACCAATTAACAGCACCTCAGATTGGAGCCATTATAAAGCCTTTACAGAGCATAAGTAGCAGACACGCCTCAATATCAATTGTTTTATCAACGTATTTTGGATGCCTTCAGCATTGTTTTAAAATGTGAAAAGAAATAAAAATCCATGGGATTAGACGGTGTGTCCAGATTTTTCACTGGTAATGTACATTTACTGTTACTGAAAAACATCACATGACAAAAGGTTTGCAACAGACTGACTGATGCTAAACGTATTTAATGAAAATGATTAATAGCAGATGACATTGCCCTATGCAGTTCTGATGATATGGCTCATTTATTTCGCTTTGTGAAACCGTCTAGTTGTGGGTGCAGACGTCTTGGACCTAGCTGAAACTATGGTCGCATCCGAGGGCTTGAAGTATGAACCGGTGAGAATTGACACTATGGACACAGCTGGTGTTAATAATGAACTATGTCAGTGGTTATAACATATTCTATGGCTCTTTTGCAGGTTGTGTTTGAGCTGTCTCCTCAACAGAGATTATGGCATAGGTAAATTAATCGCACTGTCTCGTTGTATTATCTAATTTTATTCCTTTCTCCATGTAATAAGTATAATTTTGATGTTTAAATCATGTACCGGTTTAGTTTCGAACCAGAACTGCAGCTTATATAAATATTTATATACCGTACATTTATAGAGTGACTTTAATATGTACAGTTTTGGAAATCATTAGAAAAACATTTACTTACACTAAATTAATGTGATAATGGAAAAAAACATCCATCCAGCAAACAAATAAATCAGAAATGATGTTGAGTTCAAATTTCTAGCCTCTTTTAATTGAAGTCGGTTGTTGTTAAGCAGATTAAGATAAGTCATTGGTGTAAGTCAACTGCTATTGAAACAGCTCTTCTCTTTGTGCTTTTGTTTATGCACTTGATTACTACAGTTTATAACACAGCATTACTGAATTCTAAATTCAAATTTTTCAGAAGCTGCTAATTTACTACATCAGCAGCTCTGACGTAAGCTCCAGCTGCAAGGCAAATCAGATGCTTTAATTTGCCTGTTCCTTACACATAAGGATCTCTGTGTTCTACCTGTAAGGATTTTAAAAGTTAGGAGAACTGTTAGGAGATGTTTACTTAACACTTATTAAAGGGTTTACTGGTCTGCTCCCTCAACTCTTGTAGATATAAGGTTAATAAAAACAACAGAAAAACCTTTCATGTAACCAAGAACGTGCATAAAGCATTACAAGAGATTCATAAACAGTCTGGTGACAGGGTGACTGTGTATAACTAGAGCTACAGTACTGTGCAAAAGTTCCTCATTTGTTCATATTTTACTTGCAAGAAGTCAGGCCTTCTTCTATTTTTTTTTTTTTATTTGGTCTTGAGAAATCGTTCTCCAGGCTTCCTGAAAGACTTTTCTGGCAAGATTTTGGCTCTTATGTCTAGTCCAGTCCTTGTACCCAACCAGTTTAGGAAGAATGTGTTTATTTTGTTAAGCCACACAGTGACCTATGAGGCAGGAACCAGTGAGAAACAGGTGCAGATGATGACAGATGTTCAGGCTAATGATTAGTATACTGGTGATGCTGAATGCTGAGTTGTTGGAACTGACAATTGTTGTCTAAACAACCAGTTTTTTTTTAACTTTCTATATTTAGGCACTTCATAGCCTGTCACAGTTTCTTCCCATTTCTTTAATTTAATCTACATAATTGAATTAAGTTCAGTATGAAGAAGTGAGGGGTGGATCAAGAATTTTGCACTGTACTGCAAGTTGTTTCTTAGCATTTATTTTCAGGAGTTTATTAATTTCTCAGAATGTTTGTCAACATTAAACATAGCAATAAATAAATAAACACTATGATGTATCAAACTTTAGTTGACAAATACACCTCAGGACACACAGTTATTCAAAAATAATCAACTTTTTGTGTAAGATGAACGTCATGTCATTACACTGCGTCATGTCATTACACTGCCCTGTCATTGAAAGTTTTTTTTCTTCTTTTTTCTCTGTAACAAAACACTCCTTGTTCTATTCTTTACATGTACTTTTAAAATAAATATTGTCTTAAAATCCAGGTATTAAGCTTGTTTACAGTTTACTTGTACATGAATGTGAATTAACATATATAACAACCAGGCTTGTGTTATAAGCGTACCTGCCAACCTTAGCCTTGGACAGTTATTGATTTTATGTCTGTTTTTTTTTTTCCTCCCCAGGACACTTGTGCTGATTCAGAACAGGCTGCGTGAGGAACACTCGCTGCAGGACGTCCTCTTTAAAAATGTCATGAGAGGAGCCCCTACTGCATTACCCCCGAGGTCAGTTTTCATGTTCTCTTCACGAAGCATCAGATCTGGAAACAAACATGCTGTTGAATGTTGAGAAGATTGATATCATGCTGTCTCAGAGGAGTGTAGTTCATCAGTGTCCTGTTGCTTTCCTTTTCCCAGAGAGGACAGTCCTACGCAGCCACTCGATGCGTGCAGAATACATGGACACCTGTACGTTAATAAAGTGGCTGGAAACTTCCACATCACGGTCGGCAAGTATGCATTTCCCCTATCATTACCCCTACGTTTATTGTTAAACCAGCTTGTAGCTTTGTACAGATTTGCTACGTTTTGTCATTAATATTTTGTCACATAAGTCTTTAATGTCCTGTCATGCGAGACCTTATTTTTTATATAGCCGAGCATAGAAGTCTGACTGAAAGAACAGAAATCCCCCCCCACAGCCATTCTCTCTGTAATCTAGTGGAGAGCCTTCCCAGCAGAGTTAAGATTATGTAGCAGCAAAAAGACGACAAAATCTGGATCATCGTATAACAATCAGGTGTCCGTAAACCTTTGACCATATAGTGTGTATTGTCGAAGAACAACAAATGCAGTATTGTCAGTTATTACTCATGACTAGCACTTTTGCAGCACTTTTCAGGAGTCATCCGGACAAAAAAAAAAAAAAAGGTTCCTGTTGAACTGGTGGGTTTGAGCTTTACAGACTGAGTGTTTTTACTCAGCATGAGTTTCACTAACAAGACGTTACATAAGCGATGTTACACCGACACAACCTTAATGAAAGCAGAGTGTTAGCTTAGAGGTCAAAACGTTCAAGTCAAACCAAGACTTTTGATTGTGCATCTTTAGCCCTTTTATTCTAATCGTCGCCATGTCAGATCGTTTGATCCGCAAGATCTACCACAGGTTTTAACACCAGATGCCCTTCTCGTCATAACCCTCCCCATGTTCTAAATGGGCTTGGGACCGGTACTGCACGCAGTGGATGGTGAAGGCTCTTGCCCGAGGATCCAACAGTGGCTACCCTCAAATCCTTAAACACATCCGATCAGCAACAACGAGCCTCAACCGCTGACGCCACCATGAATAAACGAGTAAAAACTACCTTTATTTCTTCATATAATCCCCTGCTACACTGAAGCACTGAAGCATATCCCAGCGTTTCATACCTAGCGTTTGGATACTGTTGAAAATTTTCAATGTTTCACACCTGAAAGCTGGCCTCCCAGGAACTCCTTTGATGGCCCAAACTTGTGGAAAAGGCTTGGAGCGAGGTCGGGACTGTACAGAGAATGTGGCAAAAACTCCCAGCTGAGTTCCTGTAATATGCAAGTGGTGTTGGTGAATAGCTGTATGTACAGTTCCGACAGACTGATGCATCTCTACCACAAGTTGGCTGCAAATTTATCTGTAGGATTTTTTTTTTTTAAGTATCAGGCTTACCACTTGCTGAACGTTCACAGAAACGACCGCAGCGGGCCCTTGAGCCACCTCGGCCAGGATTGTCATTCACAGATGTACTACTTTCTTTAAAACATTTGCACCATTCAAAATTTTTTCCCTGCGGCTAAGAGTGTCACTCATGTACTGTACTTAAAGTCTACTGTAAATGTCAATCGGTTTTACGCTTTCATTCTAGAGAAATTTTATCATGAGTCCTAGTTCTCATACAACATTCAGTACATACATTACTTTATCTTTTCACATGAGTGTGTATTCTCTTTTGCAGGGCCATCCCACACCCAAGAGGCCATGCTCACTTAGCCGCACTCGTCAGCCATGAAAGTAAGTTTTTCGCTTTGTTAATGATGTTACTAAACATTAGTCACAAGAACGATCCAGGACTGAGACTTAAACTATTGATTATAGCTTCAGGGAAGTGTTGCCCCTGTTTTTATGTTAAAGTAAAACCAGGTGCTCGGAACCAATCTGAAGATAGGAGAGCAATAAAATCTTGTTTATTTCCATCAAAAATTTGTTATGCAAACCTGTCGCCTTGTCAGCCTAGAGCTTCGCTGCGGTCTTACAAGCAGTGTTCCTATCGATCCACAGCTTACAACTTCTCACACCGAATAGACCACCTGTCCTTCGGCGAGGAAATCCCAGGCATTCTGAACCCGCTGGACGGCACAGAGAAAGTGTGCACAGATCGTAAGTGACCTGCCGAGCAGGTTTCACAGCATAGTACCCATGTGAGCCTTAGAGCATTAAGGAAATTACATTATTCTGTCCTTAAACACTCCTGTGTTTTGATCGTTTGTTACTGATTTCATGTGCTTTTCCTTTTCCTCCCAGTATTCTTCTGCATGTTTACGTCTTTCTAATCTAATGTCTTTGACAGATAATCAGATGTTTCAGTACTTCATCACCATTGTACCGACTAAACTGGAGACCTACCAAGTGACAGCTGATACACATCAGTACTCTGTTACAGAACGGGTAGGTTGAAACGGTATTCGCCCTTAGATCCCAATAGCCATTTTTATTCTTTATAAATATAAATCAGGCATTACTTCTAAAGCTGTGTCACAGTCTGAAAAGAAATATAACAGGTGTCTTATTTCCAGCCTGACACACTAAATTATGAAAAATCATGCACTTTAAATAGTTAAAAGTATATTAAATTCTGTTTCTTTAAAAAAAAAATTGCACCAAAAAAAAAGAAAAGAAAATCAAGAATAGTTATGAAAAAGAATGGTATGTCGTCACATTAAAAACACAAGAACCTGTTGAACTAGTGTTAAAGGCATCTGACGTTCCTAACTTTACCCGTCACTAAACAGGAACACGTTTACAATTTAAACCAGCAAAATACACGCCTTGACACAAAAATGACACTAGTCTGATTTTCTGAGCTTTGCTTGGTGAGAGCTAAAGAAAATAAGAAGAATACATTTGTTCAGAACTTAGTCTTGCTCATCCACATTGGTTGCCATAACAACAGCACTGATGTGCATCTGAAGAGTGTGGAGCTGTCACAAGTCTAGAGGTTAAAAAAGAGACGAAAGAATACACAGTACCAGTCAAAGGTTAGGACACAATTCTGGATTCATTTTCTACTTTATTTAACAATACCAGATTATTTTTCAAAACTATGAAATAACACGTATGGTATTGGGTAACAACAAACACAGTCAGTTGTTATTGTCATCTGTTCTGGAATAGTTCCTACAAGAACAGTATTGTCAAGTGCAATTGCAAAACCCATCAAGCACCATGAGGAAACTCTATATGTCTCTATATATATCTCGTGAAGAGGATCGCAGGAAAGCAAGACCAAAATCTACCTCTGCTTCAGAGACATTGCTCATTTAGTCTCAAAAATCACCAATAAACATCACCTCAGGTTAGAGCTGTTTTGAAGGCTTTACAGAGCATAAGTAGCTGATTCACATCTCAATATCAACTGTTCAGAGAAGGTTATTGTATATTTTGGATGCCTTCAGCATTTTTTCAATGTAGAAAAACATAAAAATGAATCGTGTGTATGATAAGCAATAAAGTACTTCCTTTGAGGCACATAAACCCAACTGACCTCAACTTTTTAAACTCCTGCTCGTGCAAAATCACTCTCTGAGGAAAGTGCTATATCCGATACAATCGCTGGGGATAAATACCACAAACTTGAAGAGACGCATCAAGGCATACTATAAAAATCACCCAGTTTTACAGCCTCTTTGTAGTAATTACGTCACAACATAACATAATTAAACATAATTAACATAATTATGTTGTGATATATTTTATAGTTAAACCGTTGCCAAACATTAAGCTAATAGGTTAGCAAATGATTGTGACCCATAGGAGCTACAGTATCCATACAACAGTCCAAGTGTGTAAATTCATATTTTAAAAAAATTGTTAAAGATAATTATTTTGTGAAAAACCTTCAAAATGGTTTTGGCGAGACTAGATTGATTGAAGGGTTAATTAATAATAATCGTATTGCTAAAATGTTACATTTTCATTGACTAAAACCTGAATAAAATACTTAGGGGTTCCTCTGACTAAAACTAGACTAAAATCTCCAGACTTTTAGTCAACTAAAACTTGACTGAACAACAATAGGATAAGATTGACTGAATATGATAAAAACTAACAAGGACATTTATCTCGGGACTAAAACCAAGACTAAAATGGCTGACAAAACTAGCTATTTCATTTCAAATTAGCTATCAGCTAGTCTCACTGTTATTGCTACGGAAGAGAGAGTAATTCAATATAGGGATATTATTCTTATTTCTGTCCAAAAGGAAAGCACTGTTTCAGATCAGAATGTCAGATTTATTCTGATATGTCTGAATTGCTTTTTAGGGCTTGCAGCTCTTTTGTCGTGTTCAATTTTGAAAGTAAATTAGATTAGTTCAAAAGTAAAATGACTTGGTGTTGGAGGGACAATGAGATTCCTGTGGCTGTTTTTTTTCCCAATAATAAAAAGAATCAATCATAAAGCGCTAGAGAAAACCAGCTTCTTATGCAGAACAATTACTGAAGCTGAATTAAAATAATCCTGCTTTATTTTCCTTCCAGATGTATTCGTTCTGTTCTATACACGTCCATTTTGAGCCACTGAACCTTTTGGTTGTGTTGTTGCAGGAGCGGGTGATTAACCATGCAGCAGGAAGTCACGGCGTCTCTGGAATTTTTATGAAGTACGATCTCAGCTCGCTCATGGTCCGAATAACCGAGCAGCACATGCCACTGTGGCAGTTCCTCATACGTTTATGTGGCATCGTCGGGGGCATCTTCTCTACAACAGGTACAGTTAATGTAGATTGTGACTGTGTTCGTAACAAGAATGTCACATTAAAGTGTGTGAGTACCTTAAAGTGGTTTTTCTCTGTCCCTAGGCATGGTGCACAACCTGGTTGGTTTCTTAGTAGATGTCATCTGCTGTCGCTTTAAACTTGGACTCTATAATCCCAAACAGGTACTTAATAATAAAAATATATATCATTATTATTATTATTTTTAGTAGTAGTAAATTATCTACTTTTGCAGTGTTTTCCTTTCAGTAACTTGGGGTATAATAATTGTACAGTGGAACCGCAGCACACGAATGCCCTCCCTTAAAAATTTTCGCTTTAACAATTGAAATTTTGCAAGGAATTCGCATCAGCATACGAGTGAAAGAACTGAACTGCAACAAACCGAACACCGGCAACAAACCGAACACTGGCTAAGTTGCACAAACGTCTAGGAACGCTGTTCAAAACTTGTGGAATGCCAAGTGAAGCATTTTTTTCAGTCAGTCAAATTTTCTCAGTCAGCAAACACTGTTTCGAAAGAGTCAACCCACAATTTCAACTTTTTTTTTGTAATATTGGTAATATTTTCGGGTGGCTGGACTGGATTATCTGTATTTACATAAAGGGAGAATTCATACCAATGGCAGAAAGAATTAAATTCATAAGCCGAGGTTCTGCACACTTCACACAACGGCATCACAGCTGTGATGATATCCAGCACAACCTCGAGTGTGATATTGCTCTCATACAGCAGTTCCAAAAATTTTTTTTATCATCAACAGTTTATGATTTGTTAGTTTATTTAACCAGGTAATTTGCTCCACCATCACGTATCCTTCCACGACTGGCGGAACGAACTAACCTCACCTGGCGGAGTGTGATTAACAGGGGTGAAAGTAGTTAAAAATTCTTACCACTACTATGAAACCAAAAGGTGAGGAGAATAAATCAAGGAAGTGGTGGACAGTCCTGTAAATCTTTATAAATTTAATATTTATATATTCTCTTTATAATATCAGCTCTGTTATCTTCTAGGGTTCCGGGGTTAAATCCTAAAATAGCATTAAATGGAAAGTTAGTTAGTACAATCACTCGTCCCTCTCACCAAGTAGTGCCTTGCCATAGTTAAACGAACGCGTGTTGTTGCCGTCTATTATCAGCACTCAACGCGTCTCGTTCAATCGGATTACTCGGTCAGAACTAAGTGTTGTATAACTTTACTTCCATCACAGTGCTATTGAACCAGTTCAGCACTGTTAAATCATTGCAGTAGACGATTTGAAACACCGAAGATAATGTTAATCCTCTGTGTTGTTGTAGGTCAGTGTTGCGGACGGCCACGCAAACAGCCGAACGGCTCCACTGTCAGAGAACGGTGGACTCTAGCGGCTCCGTACCGGTTCCCCTCTACCCGAGGATCTTCACCATCCGAGACACAAGCACACCACGGGACGAAACTACCAAGCAGCTCGCCAGAGCTCTTATTATTGACTTCTCTGGCAATATGGTATTGTGAAGCGCCGCCTGCTCCAAGCACATAACTATAACTCAGGCTGTAAACAAAAGTATTGATTGTCTGCTTTTATTAGCAACGGGATGCTTCAGCATTTCTGTCATTCTGATAACAGTGTCAGTCAACAAGACTCCGCATCTATAGGAGCTGTTATGTTCTGAGAACTTGCTTGTTTTTTTGTAATTATATGATTAGTAGTTATTGTGCTTGTGAGAGGCAGTGCTTTATTTTTGAAACCAGCCTGAGAGATGAAACGCCATGTTTTAGACTGATTTATCTTCTGTCCAGCCCTCACTGCAGTATCATCACCTTTTTACCCAGATTCTTTTGATATACTTTTTAAAAACCTTTTTTTTTGTATAATAGAAATGCCACAATGTGATATCATTAGCCATAAGCGATAAATTATAATTTTGGAATATAAGTGGTCATTTCTAAATAAATTATAATTAAATCAGAAAACTCTGCAATGCAATGAATCACAGCAGTATTATGATTTCTGCGGAGGTCAATCATGTTCAGCCTCGACTGATTATTAAACGTGTGTGGATAAGATTATGTTTTGGATGTGCTTTTAGCTAAATAAATAATATAAAGAGGATGATTGTGGGACTGGGATCAGAGGCAGAAGTCTATAAACTTGAATTCTCTGTGGTTTGTGCTGTGCGAGGCTGGGGAGGATTCTCATGAGTTAAGAATGTGTTGTGTGTGAGTGTGAACTTAAGTTTTGTGTATGGGGATTAGCTGTAGTGGGGAACCCATGTCTGAGAGTCTGTTTTATCAGGATAGGTTGAGTGAAACGTTTTAGAAGAAAATGTGTGATGGTAATAAATTTTTCATTGAAGCATTTTTTTTTTTTTTTTAAACAAAAAACTTTTTTTTCCTACTGCTGTCACCCTCTTACACATATTCTTCACCCATTTTTTTTGTCTTAATCCAAGTTTGATTAAGAATGTAATTTGTACACACATCTGATGGACTGTTTGTGCTCGTGTCGGTTTGAACCCTTTGCCCTGATGCAAGTCTTGATAAAATCTTGTTTTCTCATCGGTCCTGTTTCTGTGAGATGCACTACACACTGGGCTGATACTTTAGTAGGTGTAAATATTCTTATTGTTTTAATATACAGTATAAGAATTGGGAACAGTTGCCAAATATCATGTAGATATTGGGAACAGTTGCCAAATATCATGAAGATACAGGGAAATCCTTGGCTTTGGTAAAAATGACCAAACTTCAGTACCACTTCCTGAATGATACTTTTTTTTTTTTGCTAACAGTTTTGTAGCAATCAATCAATAAACAAACAAACATGACATTACTGGTTTACCTTTTAATGACAAGAAAATATTCTTGCAGTTGAACACAAGCAACTTTTATTGCAGGACATTCGAGTTGAACAGGGACTTAAGATGACATTTCTCGAATGAAGGCTGCAAACGTATTAAATATGGCCGTAATGCCAAGAATGATGATACCGGAGCCGACTGCAGTTGTTCACATTAACATTGAGTGCAACGCCTGACCCGTGTCGCCAGCACTAGGAACTGTACACACAATCATTCATGAACACCATCTATTTGCACATGACAGGAACTCAGCTGGAAGGTATTGCCACATCCCCTGTACAGTCCTCCTGACCTCACTGAAAGTCATTTCCACTTTTGGGGCATTAAAAGAGTTGTTGGGATGCCAGTTACTGTCAGATTGCATTTTGGTTTCTTAATCATTTATTTAAGTTTTCCTTTAATTTGTCACTCATCTGTATTTGTACACACACACACACACACACATTGTGGGCAATCTGGAAACTCCATTTAGCCTACTCTGCATGTCTTTGGACTCTGAGGGGGGTGTACCCAGGAAGAAACCCACCAAGCACGGAGAGAACATGAAAACTCCATGCACAGAGAACCAAAAACAGAACTCGGACCCTAAATCACTTAGTCAATCACTTGATGTTTAAATGGCCACCCATTCTTTATAATCTATATATGTTCTCTGTTTGGATTAAATTCAAGCTCCGGCAGTTTAGCCATGCTGATCTAAACTAAACTTTTTGACAAAACAGAAGACTCGGAGTGAAGGCTCTCCACCGAGGACAATAATATAGAATCATTATCTGGTGGTGTTCCTGAATTTCCAGTTTGTCAGTTTTGCACTTTTGAACTCAAACCCTTCAGCACTCACATTCCAGCATCAGCTGAAAAAGATGTCTCGCAGCACCTGCAAAGCTTCATGATCAGAATTGCTCTGAGAGGTGTTATTCTCCACAGACTCAGGCTTCTTCTCCAAAACTGCTGACGAACCTGGATGCTGCTCAGCAGAGCTCTCTGATGCGATACTGGACTGTTTCTCCTCAAAACACCTGGTGTACGGTACTGTCTGTTGCTCGGCAATATCCAAGGCTGGCTCCGAAATGTCTGAGTCGGACGTATCTTCAGGATCGGTCTCTGGAATCACGGTTCTTTCGGGGTTCGGCAAAGCACATCTGTTTGCTGCAGCTGGCTTTTATGTCAAAAAAAAAAACAAGGTTTAATGATTGACAGATGGAAAAAGACAAGGTGGGAGACATGGTGTAATGTCCAATTAATTTTAATCTACTGTATATAAATAAATGCAAGGTTTTGTCTGTACATTGGAACTCGCTCTTTTAATATCTTTTTGTTTCATACATTAAAGGATCCAAAACCAGTAGAAAGAAAAAAGAAATGAAAAGAACAAAATTTAAAGAAAATTTTATACTTAGGTATTTGCCAGAGGTTAAACCTGCACCATGAATGAAATGAAAATATTAAGAAGTAAAGTTATGAGCAGTTATGTGCCAGATTTTGTTACAGCATCACGTAAAACTGGCTGGACAGAATTTAATGAAACTTTGGCAGTACTTTGATATCTGCCTGAAGTTTAACCTCCACCATAAGCGCTGTTATAAACAGCTTTGTGCCAGCTTTAATAAACTACTTTAAAATATGCTACTAATAAGCTAATAGCTCAATAAAAACTGACACCTGCACCAAAAGATATTCATTAGAAAAGCTAAACTTAATATTTTTTTATTATTAGTTCATATTTTCACAGCTGAAATACCAGCGCTGAAGTGGTATAAGTGTAATTTAACACTCTGGAGTCATTTTAAGACAAAACTTCAATTTCTAATCTGTCATTCGCTCTCCGATTACCGAACAGGGAGTGTATTCGGCTGACGACAAAAGAAGTACAACTTGGCGTAAACAAGGTGTAATCATAAACCTTTCTATATGCTCGATTTCCTCTTTTTTGTAATAAGATGAATTGACAGTAGATTTAAAATCTTACCATGAACTAGGTACACTTTGTACAATTTCCTAATATTGAGCCACCAATCCAGTGGAAACCACTTCCATATGACGTCACACCAAACAAAATTTTGTGCTTGGGCTTCAACCTGAATTGATATCGCTGATTACATTTTTCTTTCAACTATTTCAACAAACCACAGATGACGGGTACAAACGCTAGTAAGTCTATATTTACTGTTAAATGTCTGGAGAGAAGGCAGCACAGTGGCTTAGTGGTTACATTGTCGGCTTGCACCTCTATGTTTCCCGGTTTGATTCCCGTCTCTGTGTGCATGGAGTCTGCATGTTCTCCCTGTGGTTGGGGGGTTTCCTCCGGGTCCTCCGGTTTCCTCCCACAGGTCAAAGACCTGCAGATTAGGCCAATTGGCGTTCCCAAATTGCCCGTAGTGTGTGTGTGTGTGTGTGTGTGTGTGTCCTGCGATGGATTGGTGCCCCGTCCAGGATGTACCCCACCTCATGCCCAAAGGATTTTTCCATGAAAGCCTCACCTTTCTGTTATCTCTCTGTAGAACACTGAGTGCTGTCTCGACCAGCTCCTGTTCATTCATCCAGTACATCATCCTGCAGAACAAACAAACAAACAAACAAACAGAACATTCTCTCTTCACCAAGATGTCATTTTTGTTTCCAAACCATCATCAGAAAGTGTCAGAGGTTTAAATCCTATTCTTGGTACACTACCTCTTAGTGCACTTTTTTCCTACACGTTTGTTTGTGTTTACTTCCGGGTTGCTCTTCACACTCTCTCTGAGCTTCTCTTCTTTACCGCGTTTAGGACCTGATGCGACCATCCAGGCCGGAAGGTTCCGCTTTGTAGACATTATAAAGCAACACTTAATTCATCCAAACGAGCCAATAATGAACAGCATGACATGAGCACACCGCTGCACGTGAGGAGGTAGAGTCGCGCGAGACGACATGACGTCATTGCATTGAAGCCGTTTCGTTAAGAGAAAAAAAAAAAACTAGGCGGCCATATTGGTTCACTCAAAACACTGTGACGTACCATTAAGTTCGAGATGAAGCTTCATTTAGGTTCCCAGCCAGAGTTTCATTCCGTGTAAGGGGCTCGTTGTACTGACATCTAGTGGACAAATTTTGTATAGCAAATAGACCGTAACATCGCGAGCAGCAAAATTAATATGGACCTGCAGCAGCAAGTAAATGTCGCATTCATAATTAACTGTCGTGTGTCAGGTGTGTGTGTGTGTGTGTGTGTGTGTGTTGTTTGAAAATCCACAAAGGACATTCAGAGAAAAAGTTTATGCACATAATCACCATCTATAAATTTTTGAAAATTAAGTGAAGATCTTAAACAGAAACAATGTTTTTCCTTCTTTCCTTCTTAGTTTTTTTCTTTCTTTTAATCATAAACATGAACACGAATACAACTAACAAGCCACTGTTTAGAATCTTTAAACAGAAATATATTCATTCGCAGGTCACTGCAAGTTATTTTAATAGAACCGTGAAACTGCTGCATCGTTTGTCAATCTCTTCTGACACCTAGTGGACAGTATCCGACATTACAAGTTAAAAAAAACATTAAAATGTTAGCATTAAAATGTTCAGAAATGATTGCTGTAAGGGTGTAGATTTGTTTATATTCGAACTGAACTGGGACTGATGCACTGATACGTAGAATCGTGAATTTCATTTTTTTTTGTCAACTGATTGTACGACACTTATAAACACAAAATGCAATGTTTTTTTTTTTTTTTTTTGCGAAAATATTGTAAGAGTATTTTATGGCAGTGTTACTGGGATGAAAAGAGTGGGTAATGGTAAATGATGCGTGTCACATAATTATCTGTATTGTTCACCCTTTATATATAATTGCAGTCTTTCCATCATCCATGTAGGCCAGTGGTGACCACTGTATTTACTCTCATGTTTACGACCGTTGTAAGACCTCCAGTCAATATTTACACATGCATTCTCACCTGCTACGGGAAATTTGGGAACGGCAATGAACTTAATCTGCACGTCTTTGGACTGTTGGAGGAAACTGGAGCACTAGGAGGAAACCCAGGGGAATCGAACCCAGGACCTGGAGGTGCAAGGCGACAGTGCTACCCACTAAGTCACCATGCCTCCATATAATTGCATTGAAAGGAATGCAAATAATATGAGAAAATGTAACTCTCATCATCGTTGTCTGGGTAAAAACCAGAAAAGAAAAGACTGGAAAAAGACCAGGGGGATTTAATCTTCAACAAGCCTCAAGTGATTGTTCTGAATTGACAATCTGGCTATTTTCCTATGACCTCTCCAACACAAAGGGCTTCCACCCACAGAACTGTCACTCAGTGGGTTTATTTATTTATTTACTTATTTATTTAGTGCCATTCTCTAGAGACCTGCATGGAAATCCCAGATGATCAGCAGTGTCTGAAATACTCAAACCAACCCATCTGGTACCAACATCCGTGCCATGATCAAAGTCACAGAGATCACACTTGACTGATATGTGACTAAAGCATTAATGCAGGGATGATTATTGTGCTTGTAGTTCTTTGCTAATAAAGTTCTGATCTTTTAAGTGAGCCAGTGAGCTGTTGCTCATTAAAAGCCACTCTGAGTTTTCACTTTGAAGAGCTGGCACAAAGAGTCGACTCATTCTGAAACGAAAGGCAAGACAACACGCAATAGTTGTTTCAAGTATTGCAGATTTTGTATAAAAATACAGTACTATAAAACAGGACAGACTTCAGAATTAGACCTATAAGAAATCTTACTAGGGTATGTAATATAGTGTACTATGATAAATTATAGTACATACCATAATATTCAATAGTATTACCATGGTAACATCATAAGACTTAATAGGGTACCAGAGAGGGTAATTATTACACTTCAGTGGGTACTATGCTAGTACTGTAGTTTGTACTTTAGCGAATACCATGGTACTTATTGGGTACTACAGTGGCTACAACAGTTCAGTTTAATCTACTATGATGTGTTTGTATTGTACATACTGAACCATATTAGACCTGCAGGGTAGGCCAATTGGCATTTCCAAATTCCCTATAGAAACGAGTACTGTGGTACGCCTGCGCATTGTCTGCCGAGCGTCACATGATCACAACTAAGCCAATGGTTCTTCGTGCTGTGGGATTGTGGGTAATCGTCTCCCATGCTCAGTCCCATGCGTGTGTGCCACTCAGATGTAGTCAACGTCCGTGCGCGAGTACTGTTTACTATAACATTGTGACCACGTATTATATGTGTGTGTGTAAAGCATTTTTTTAAATTTTGTGTAGAGACTGTTCTTTAGTAACTGTACTGCAACAACGGCCCTTATGAAGAAATTTTTTTAAAGAGGCTGTAGGAGTGCGGGAGAGCAATCTGTTTAGAGGGGTGAAAGTCGTCCTAAACAGTAGCCCCCCTGCTCCTGCTTTTGCCCTCGTTTAACACCATCCATGATTCTTTTCAAAGGTAAACTGCAGGTTAATTTCTTTTATTTCTACTTTATATTTTGTATTTATTATTTTTAGCTGAATATTTTTGTGTTGTGGAACGAATCATCAAAGTTTCCATTATTTCTTATGGGGGAAATTCACTTTGATATTCGAGTTCTTTGATATACAAGCACGCATCCAGAACAAATTATGCTCGCAATCCAAGGTTCCACTGTATAACATTTTTAACAGTATCCTGGTACGTGTTCCATAGTACCATACTACTGCACAAGGTAGAACCATGTATATGCACGGTTAAAGTAAAGTATGCACCATGGTAGAACCATTGATCAGCGAATAAGAATTATGGTACTGTCAAAAATACCACGGTACTATATACAGTACCATAGGACTACCGGATCCAACATGAACTTTCTTAAAACTAAGGGCGTCAAGGAGCTCAAAGAATACAACTCTTTCATTAGGATGATTTATTTGTGTCGTTCAGTACCGTTAACAACCGCTCACACTCATAGAAACGGACATGAGTATAATGAGTACTATAAAATGAATACTTTACACCATGTCAAGAGTTTATTTGACAGTATTTCAGAATATCATACAGGTAAACAAGAGTTTAGCAAAATTTAATATATCCGCACTGTTGCATTTCATAAAAATATTTGATCACTTAAGTCTTTGAAACTATCAATAATACATTAAACCATATTTATAGGAGTACAGCTGTACAAGGTAAATACACATCTAACACTACACAGTAATATCGATCTGAAATGGGCCCCTTGAATGTGCCATCTTTCACAGATTCAATATTTTCCTCAGTAATATAAAATGTTTCTTGTTTTTTTTTCTTTTTGTTTAGTGTTTTTTTTTTCCCACAGCAGGCAGGATACAGCTTTGTCAAGAAAAGCTTGAGCTGTGCAATAGATGCTCCGTCTTTCTCTTCCTACATCTCCACATGTAAACAGCAATTAAATCTAACACACTTCAACCACTCGGTGAATCAGTAACTGGTACAAATGCATGTCAGAGGTACAAAACTATCAGGGCCTTAGGAACACTTTCTGGCACGTTATGTTGTTTTTATGTCTTCTTCACATTTTCTCCAAGATTTAGGTCTCTGATATGTGATTAAACTGAGTGCAGCTTCGGTATCGATCTCAGATATAAACGTTTCCATACTGCTTCATGTTTCTTAGTTACATTCCATGTACTTGAGTATGGTCTGTCGTGTTGGCACAGTTATCGGGCTGTGTGTGGGCTGAGAGCAGCCGAAGCCCGCTGTAGTTTCATCAGAATACGCCGCGCATGAAGGCAGAGCAAAGAGAGAGAGAACTGTTTGTCTTACAGAATCATTTTATGGCACGAATTACTCCTTAGACGGAAAGTAGCCGAGCTTCCACTCTTACACACGATGTAGCGATCCAGTCAGTCGTGCTTGCTTTTAAGCTAAAGACTAAATGATGTTATTCAATTAAACGTTACTACCTTGGGCAGGTACCAGTGACAAATATGCAGCTTGAGTTCAAAATGTAATTGGATTCGCAAGTTATACCGACCCATCCTCTCCGGTAAGGCCAGCTCAGAGAATCGGGCGTTCCTCAAGCATGCAACGTGCTCAGTACCTACCCTTGTAACACAACATTTATAAGCACATAAAGTTAATACTCTTTTGGCATCTTGCAACAAAATCTCTTTCTACTGAATCTGTATCATGTGATCATGACAGACAAGAGTCTTGACACTTTCCCCCGAAATGAGAATCATTCCCCATCTATTCGTCTTGGTATTTCCTACCCAGCAGCTGGCTCTGCTCTATAATAAAACAGCCAACCGACGTCACTTTTTCAAACAGCTCATAATGTAGCGACTGCGCTGTCTAGCCCCCAGCAGGAACCCGAATGTTGGATGTGCCTTGTAATATAGTTGTTACAACGTTGTGATGATGCCCATCGTCTGGAAAACACTGTTCCTGAAACTCAGAATGACTTTAATAAAATGGTGTTGAGATAACATCGAATGAATGATTCAAACACGATGCTGCAAATACAACCTGAAAACAAATGCAATTTGAACTGTTATTTGGCTTCGCTTGCGCTGAATGACTGTCCACGATCCCGCAATTTTCTATCAACGTTTAGAAATCTGACTTTAAGAGTTATTTTTTTATTTATTTATTTTTTACACTTTTGGCTGGTTTCCAGTTTAATATTTAGATAAATTGCTGTTGTCTTTTTTTGTGCTTTTTGTTATTTACACACATTTACTAGCATCAACAGCATGTCCCCTAGTGGTCCACTGATAAGCACACCATGTCTTCACCACAGTGACTGAAGGTCATTGGTTTGGTCCTTGGATTGTCTGGACGTCATTTTTGCATCATTGCGTCCGGGGCATTTGTTCAACATTATCCCATGGTCACGCAGTCAACATTGTTCCCATGTCATTTCATCAAAGTAATTAATAAAGGACCTAAAACCAACGTCCTCAACATTGCCAAATTAACATCACCACAACGTTTTAACAACCAAATATACCCGCTGGGGCTATACTGCTTATATATCTTCACCACCCAGAGAGCACGCCCATTGTTTTTCCTGACTATGGTCAACTCGTGGCCCATGGTATCTTCAGGATAGGAATTTTGATCTCTGGGTGAACAAAAGGAGTATAAAATTACAAATACGCTTACAATTGAAGACCTTGCCCAGTCATTTTTGTATAGTTTAGTAGAATTTAATGAATCTTAAGTAAAAATTTACTGACCCACGTGGAATTTACTGACCCACATGGTAGATCCAGAGCCAGTCCTGGGAATATGCTTATGTTCATGGTATTTGGTGTTGACGCTCTTCTCTAGAGTGGCTTACATTTATCTCAACACACATGAGCAGTTAAGGGACTTGCTCAAGGGCACAACAGTGGCAGCTCGGTGGTGCTGGGGTTTAAACACATGACCTTCCGATCAGTAGTCGAACATCTTACCTAATGAATAAAGGAAAGAATAACTTGATTTGATGCTTTTGGGAGGAAACTGGAGAAGCAAGAGCACTTTTCTTAGTATGGGGAAATTTGACAATTGTTGACCTTAGTACTCATAGAAACACTTTTCATTTGTTGTACTGCATGTAATGTTTGATTATACAGTACTGGATTAGGAAAAAAAGATGCTGGTTATTATCTAGGCTTTGCATGACAGACACAAATTGTCGTGATTGATTTTCTTGCCTGGCATTTATGGCATGGTGTTAACTGTGTCATGCTGCAAGAAAAAGTTTGTTTAAAAGAAGAAAAACCTGTATGATGTGAATGATAAACATGAACACAAACGTAGAACTAAACAATCAGTCGGTTTTCCTATAGTAGTACCAAGTGCAACCAGATGGACTGTATTTTCAGAGACGTTCCCGACAACGATGACGGCTGTATGTTTTAATGTAAAAAAAAAAAAAAAGCTAAATCTCGAATATAGTCCACACGAGAACTATGAGCTGTTTTGGAAAAACGCATTTCATGCTGTATCCATTCCTGCCAGTAAGGCACTCTGTCCCATACAACTGGGTCTCTGTTCACACTATCCACACTCTGCTATTCCCCCAATTCTCACAGGCTCACACCTTCCTCCATGTGAGCAAACACACTGTCAATTTACTTCGAGTCCCACAGTCTCAGATAGCACAGTCCAATCCCGCCTTGCTTTGCCATTTTCTCGATGTCATCCCAACACATAGCTTCCACCTACTCTTGTCCCTTTAACTTGATGGCCTCGAGGCAAAAGGAGACGAGGAAGGGCCGATTATAAGGATTGGGACGGGGCCCCGGCCCCACAGTGGTGTGGTTCATGAAGCACAGTACAGGGACAATGAGGCTGGAATGACACACTGAGGCTTTTGAGAAATCCCGCACAGCGTGTGTGTTACGCAGGTTTGGCTCGGTAGTCCGTAGTCGTTTAAAAAATCTTGCCTTAATAACATAAATGGAGTGCATTTCCTCTTATTATTATTATTATTATTATTATTATAATGATGTATTACTACGATGTATAACGTGATACTGTATTACAGATGGTTAGAGGTACAAGTCTTCATGAGTGTGTCGCTGACTGATATGTGTATTTATATGATGCTGTTTTTCTGATATTCCCTTTATGATCACTTGAAAAGAAGAAGAAGTAGAAAAAAAATAATTACTGATGGCTTTTCTTAGCTAAATTATTTCTTCTCAACAGAAAAAAAAATGCAAAGCGATGAAATGATCTTGGCCTCAACTTAACTTTCCGTTCGCATCAGTGCACATGGGAAGGTCTACACCAGACTAATACTGACGAATAATGAAACACAATACTGCTGAAGTAGTCGAGTTCTTCATGGATTTCTGGTGGCTGTGGTACCTTTCATGCTACACATAGATATTTGAATTTCTTCACTTGTTGCCCCAGGGATTTATGTAAGATCAGCAACTCAACATAATACAAACAAACCTTCATACGTGATCAACCAATAAGAGAACGAGACTGAATCCCTATCAGATGGTGAGTGGAGCACAACGAGAAAAGAATCCAATGTGCAGGAAGACCAGACTTAAATAGTCCGGTCCGGTCTTCTTGGGCGTCCTTGGATACAGAGTCAAACTGGAAAACGCCTTTGAGCCAGGCGAGTTAAATCCGGCCTGGTGGCCCCTCCTCTGCGTTTTCATTCTCGTAAAAAAACAAAACAAAACAAAAAACCTGGATCAGACAATCCATGACTGGCATTCCTTCACTGACTTCATACCAGACAATGTTTATCTCTTTTCCAGGACTTTCCTTTGCGTACATACACAGCTCTTCTGGATGGACCTGCCACCCCTCCTCTATGTGCAACTCTATAATGCTGGTGGCACCGAGCTAAGCTGGCCTCCAGTGAGCACCATGTCTGGTCCAGGCCCATCATGCAGTGCCTGTGAGAGAGAGAGAGAGAGAGGGGGCGGAAGAGGGGGTATGGAGCGAGTCCCAGGGGGCAGGGCTGGGTGAGATGATGGGCAATGACAAAGGGCACAAATCGATTAACGAGTCCACGCTACTTCCGGCAAGGCAGCGAGGGCTGGAGGGTCAGAACTCCAGGGGGTGGCACTGTCTAGTAAAAGGAAGAAAAAAACAACAACAACACAAAACAATGTCATATATGACTTTGAAATAAACCATGCTAACTTACATTAAACTGTGCTCTTGTTCAAGCATTATACTTTACAGTGCACCAGGGGTTCCCAAACCTTTTGAGAAAACAATAAAATTATGAATTCTCATATTTTATTCCAGGATTATAATCTATAATTTATCATACATCCGTAATACTGTATATGTACAAAACTGGAACGCCAGTTAGCCTAATCTGCATGTCTTTGGACTGTGGGAGGAAACCCAACAAGCATGGGGAGAACAGCCAAACTCCGCACACACAGACCCCGAGGTGGGAATTGAACCCGGACCCTGGAGGTGCAAGGCGACAGTGCTGACCACTACGCCATTGTGCCACCTGTTTTTGTAGAGGGAGAGTAACAATGTAATCTCTCCATTTTTATGATGGAATTATGAAATGACTAAAATCACACACACTCTTAAATAAAATACGTCTGGTTGATAGTTAAAGCAACATTCCTAATATTTTTAGTCTGTAAAATAAGCGAATAAAAGTACAAAAGTTTGGGAACCCATGGTTTAGATAAATCTAATAGCAGACTGATTTATGACACACTCCTTGTAACACATTAAAGGTGCAGTTTGTAATGTCTGAAGTGTTCGGAAACTTCACAGAATTTGTACTTATTGGGTTTAATTGAAGCCTTTTTTCATCACGTACACATCACTGTACAGTGAAATTCCTTCTTCACGTATCCTAGTTTTAAGGTTGGGGTCAGAGCGCAGAGTTGACATGGCTGACACTGGGTTCTGACCCCAACCTCTAATCTAAGATATGTACAAAAGGAATTTCGCTGTACAGTGATGTGTATGTGATGAATAAAAGCTTGAATTAAACGTAATTTTTAATTGAAGTGTAACCCAATGCCTTAACCCACTGAGCTCCCACTGCCCCATACCTCAGTACGCCCCTGTATATACGCCCCTTGGCTATATTACAGTCTCAGAAAGTTTTCTGTAGATGGATTTGTTTTTGGTCTCACCCCAGAGTTTAGAAAAAAATAACATTTATCCTGTCTGATACAACCACATTTGTTTTACATTAGCCTAATATTGGGGGAAAAAAAACTTCTGAGTGACAGTAGACTTGTACCTAAAAATACTACTGAACCGCCACGGTTCTGCTTCACATCAAATATAACTGTCATGAGTATAACATTTATATAACATTTTTTTTTCACTTAAGCACACAAATTTAATGAAAACCCAGACCTTTCATATTAATGGCATTAACCAAAAAACAATTAAAAGTGAAAATATAAAGAAGGGAAGGCAGGTGCTATATGATTTCTGGCTGTAAGTCCTCAAAACACTTCACTTCAAAAAGTGTTTATGGACAACGTGATTGGTGTCTGTGAGCTTTCACCACTTTACACTGTCTAATTTACATTCCATAATTTGGCTCCGGATTTTGGCTTTTCAGGTCAAAATACAATTTTTTTTTTCTAGAAACAAGTACGAGTCTAAGTACTTTTGAAATAACACACCTCACTGTGTGCTTTACCCTTTATGATGGTTTGTGGGCGTCATCAAATGCAAATCTACAGTGTGGTGTACGCACCTGGTAATTTACGGGTGATTGCCGATCGTCAACATGTGCAAAAAAATCACCAATTACAAAAGTTTTGTAACTACAGTGAACATTTTTAGTTCAGCTTAGGAAAACAGTACATTTAAGTGTTATTAAAGTAAACATTAAAGATAAAAAGTGAGACCCCATGATTGTGTTTTTTTTTATTTTCAAAGACCAAAAGATCACGGGGACGATGCAGGAAGAAGTCAAATAACTGAAGTAAAGGTTAAGCCTTATAAAGGTATTTGATGGTTTTCAATCTCAGTCTTGTGTTTGTCCTCGATCCCCTAAAGACTCTACCTTAACTCAGTCTCAACTAGTCCTGGTCTTGGATTTGAGGATAGTGCTCTTGACTAGAGCCACACCATGTACTCTTGCAGATCTGAGTTCTCGCAATAGATTCTTGAATTGTCAGTCACCCAATATGTAAACTTGAAATGGACTGGGGGGATTAAACATTGAAGTGATGTGATGACATAACATCACATCTTTGCCTTCTTGCCTACATTACATTTAGGCATGCCCTTATCCAGAGCAACTTACATTTTATTTATGTCATTATACATCTGAGGAGTTTTAGGGTTAAGGGCCTTGCTCAAGGGCCCAACAGGCGGCCGTGGGATTTGAACCTGGGACCTTCCGAACCGTAGTCCAATGCCTTGACCACTGAGCTTTTTTAAAATAAATGTATTAATTAGTGTATTAATACAAGGTGCATTCGAGTCAAACCGGGACTCGAATGTGAAGAAATGTCTCGTGAACAAACACTTAAAACCATGAAACAGTGGAACGCCTGTTCTTTAAAAATTAGCAGAAATCTTGTCGACAATTTCCGTGGAAACTGTACACACGATCATTTGTCCACACCCCTTATACATTACCGGAACTCGGTCACAGGAACATTTTGTCACGTCCACCGTGATACTTTGCTATCATGGCTCCACCGGACTGAAAAACTATCCCTATGGTATCCAAGCACTAGAGGAACACTGGGATAAGTGCATTAGTGTAGGTGGGGATTATATAGAGAAATAAAGGGAGTTTTTACTCTCATAACTGTGTTCAGTTATTCTGCACAATCAAAAGTCCCAGTTCGACTTGAACAACCTCTTTTATATTTATATATATATATATATATATATATATATATATATAGAATATATATATATATATATATATATTAGTACATATAATATATCTAATAAATCTATTCTTTAGT
>JAQMYL010000002.1:24408686-24429670 GCA_030014365.1 Clarias pachynema | reverse complement strand
ATTAGTACGTATAATATATCTAATAAATCTATTCTTTAGTTATCTTTTTGTTCCAATAAACATAATACAATTTAATAATGAATTGATAAATTTTGCACAATGAAACAAGAAACATGACATTTAAAGTTACAGCGGAATCGTGTAAATGGTATTAACAAGCCAATGTGAAATTTAAAGGATTTTTTTGTTTTGTTATAATTAAAAACGGTTATACAGTATTTCAGATTTTCTATTACTTAGCAAAATATAATGGCATTTTCATGAAGCGTTATGCAATATGAGGCTAAAGTCAAGTGTAATTTATTTAGAAAGTAGGAGTTAAAGATAAGCTGTAGTGCTGTTGTGTTAGCTTTAAATGTTTATGCATCATCCATGTGCTGCTGTGAAAGGCCATCTCTGCTTTGCATGTACAGCACCGCATCATGCTGGAAAACCACCCACACTTCTTGACATGAAGGTCTTGCCTTCTTTGACTTTTCGCTCGTTCCAGACACTGTTTAAAGTTCTGTCTGAGTCGTATGTGTTTCCCTTGCGGAGGGTCATGCTGCAGAAACCCTGCAGTACGCCACAAGAATACACAATCTCGTATTATAACCTTTTTGTTACAAAAAAAGGTTACCTTTAAAAATCAACTTGAGGGATTATAAGTGGTTTTAGGCTTGTCAGCGTTTTCATTGTGATTTCAGTTCAAATTGCAGGCATGGGATGACTCAGAATATTACAAACTGCTCCTTTAAAGGTGTAAGTAATAAGCAAATCATTAAAAAAAGCAATCTGTCTGTTGGAAAATCAGTATTATGTGAGTGAATATTAAAAAGAACAAGCATGCACTTTGCCACAAACCGTGTCTTTAGAGTGTCCCATTATGAAGAAATAGGGAGAGGCAAGAGTGTCGCTTTTCATGCACATGGAAAGGTTGGAAGGTACCATTCCTGCGAGACAGGGAGTAAAGACCTACTCTATAACTGGCATTAAGAGCAGAAGCAGAAGAAGACCAGTTAATCCTACAAGCAGTTAGAGAACAGCGTGATGCAAGCTAATGTCTTATCTCTACTGGCCAGGTTTCAGCCTGCTGATTTCCCTGACATCCGCTTTATCATTGGAGTCTGGCAAAGCGTCTCAAAGCTGGCTCACTCAGCCTGCTCTTACCTCCGGATCCAAATATGAATTTGTGTGATGGGCTTGACTGGCTGCTGGCCAGAGATCCGAGCGCCGCCTCATACGCACATGCTCCGTGTTTAATGAAGTGATTAGAAATAAAAGGTAGCCAAGCGCACTGACAATTAAAAATTGTATAAAATATGAAAAATATCGTTTTTTCATATACGGGAAAAAAATCTTTCGAGGAAACAGGTGCTATCCAGGTGTGAAATTGACTTAATTGAGGTTATTCCTGACTTTTTCAGCCATCAGACAAGATAAATTTTTGATTATGGATTTTTTTTTTTCATTTACAGCGACTAAGTGAGCGCAGCCTGGAAAGATCAAAGCATAAAGAATGTTTAAACCTTAAGGAATGTTTAAAAAAAAATAAAAAATCTGTATACAAATTTAATCTTACCTCAAATGTCAATGTTCAGAGTTTTGATATATTCTAGTTCTGAGCTTTGAATCTAACGCGGCTAACAGGTTATGGAAGCTTGTTAACTGCGCTCGGCTTTAGATGCTGTCTGAGATCAATAAGCAGTGTCAGTGGAGTTTAATAAGATGAGGCAACGTTGCTTCAAAAGGCTTCCAAAAACCTGACAGTGTGTTGTACGCCTCTTGTACAGATGTGTTTTTCTGATGTACATAGTCTTTTTTTTATTTTTTTATCAAAGCCAGTACCGGTAGAGTTGAGTGAATTCGGAATCCGCTGACAAAAGGAGAACTTTAAGGGGAGAACTATCGTAATATGTGAACACATGATCATCACACCCATATGTGGCCCATCCCCTAACCTTTATACATGATGTCACTGTTTGCTTTAGAATGACGGGTTTCCCTCACTGGAGCTACGAAGGAGTTGAGTTTAAGGTTGGAGTTGAACTCAAGCGTCCTGCACAACCCCTGGAGAGACCTGGTCTCCTCGTCTGACCTAAGTGCATGACCTCCCTCCTAACACTCTTGTAGTCACTATGCTCCAAAATCTAATCCAGAAGAGGTTTTGGAGCAGGAACGGGGGAGAAAATTATAATATCGCCGCTCCAGGATACACAACAAGCACATACCGTTATGATGGTCAAGTGTTCACAAACCTTTAGACGCATACTGTTTCGTCATAAAGCAGCACACGTTTGCTTCCAGAACGCAATTTGGCTAAAGTAATGCTGTTTTTCATATAAAGTGCGTCAGCAGCGTTTGGCAGGTGCCTTTTTACACGAGTCAACGTCAGCAGAAATCATATTCATAAAAATAACCCTACAAATGAAATGGAATTTGAATGTTTACGGCCACAGCTTCTGTTTGAGTCTGGTCTGTGTGAGACGTGGAGGGAGAAAGAATGTGGTTTAAAGCTAATATCTTCCCTTGATTCATACCAATATTAATAACATTAATGATAATTCATTACTAATAATAAATAGCTTTCCCTTCAAAACAAAACGAAACATTGATTAATCAGCTACATTGAGGGGACGTTTTGTAAATTGTGTGAATTTAATATTCGGGTGGATAGTACACCGATCAGCCAGAACATTAACACCACCGCCACGTTCACTAAATAACAGTGATAATTAATAACATTTCAGTAAACTGGTGACAGGATCATGGGAGCAAAGGCAATCCTGTCTGGTCCCATCCAACAGAAAAGGTATCAGAACAGTCAGTGCACTACAGCTTGCTGTGTAAGGGGTTTAGTTCATGGTTGTTGATCTGGCCTCCAAATCCCCCAGACCTCATGGAATGCAAGTATGACCCATGGAGGCTGCACCTAAAATATTGGGCTTAATGTTTTGGGTTTTAATGTTACGGGTGATCGGTGTACCAGGTCTTAAATTCTGGAAATATTTTAGTTCATAGGCCAAAGAAAGTACTTTATGATTGCTAATCTATTTCTCTCTAAATAGTAAGCTATATAGATAGATAGAAAATGATATAAATATTGCTGTACGTTTATATGCAGAATGTGATACAGACCATATTCAGGTACCTGCCCCGTGCCCCGTTTAAGCAGCAGACGCACTCGTCGTCCGCCCGCCTTGATGAGCTCAATGGCCCTGGCGTGACTCATGTCCCGCGTGCTCTCGCCGTTTATCTCAATTATCTGATCACCCACCTACACATGCACACAAAACACACACAAAAGAAAAAATCACTGTATGACGATATTTTCTATCTCTCCGAGTCTGTAATACATCCCAAAACAGATTATAATGCCAAAATTCATTCCAAGCAAGAGATAATCCAGTCTCTGGAACATCAAGGCTTGTGGTACACACACACACACACACACACACACACACACACACACACACACACACACACACACACACACACACACTCAAAAATATATCTTGGCCTTGTTTAGCTTTTTGAGTATTGATAATATATCAAGTAATATGTACTACAATATTCTATTTGTAAACATACGTAATTTGATTTGACATAAACATATCGTCATTTATTTTCCCTTCTACTTTCCAAAAATCCTGCCCTGAATTTCAATATGTTTTTTCAGTGCATACAAACACGCTGGACTGACCCTCATCCTGCCGTTGCGGATAGCGGGGCCGTCCTCGGCTAGACGGAGCACGAACAGGTCCATCTTGTACTCCCTCCCACCTCTGATGCTGAAGCCGAAGCCCTTCACACTCTTCTCCAGCTCCACTGTAAAATAGTCGTAGTCCTGCACAGGACATAACACGCGATTCACTTCTCTTCTCGGGTTTCAGCATTGCGTATCTACTTATACTGGTCAATATTAATCCTCATAGATTTTTAATTCCCATGCCTCGTCTAGGTTAGTCTGAATCAGGACACACAGAAGAGACTTGGGCGCAAGAGTCATTTCCAATAAAATCATGCTAAATAATTAATGAAAGTTAGTCGCAAACCCAAAACAAACTCTAAATATTTACAATGAGCTACAGAACAGAAAGACTCTCAGCTGTCAGGATAAGCCAAAATGAAGATATAAAATGAACTACATGTACAATAATCATATTTTCAGCTTGAACATTTAGGTTTATTTCAACGCTCGGTGTTTGCGGTCCTACCTGTGGCCTGTAATCTGGGATTGAATGCTGCCTGTAGTCGATGAGAGGAGGCGGGTGTCTGTAGTCCATAGTGGGAGGCTGCCTGTAGTCTGCTACTGGTGGATGTCTGTAGTCCACCGGAGGCTGTCTGTAGTCCGTGTATGGAGGCTGGCAGATATCCGGTTTAACATCCTGTCTGGCTTTTACCTCCGACCTGTAGCTGCCAACATGTTTCAATCAGAAGGAAGCCTTTTTTCCATTTCTTCCGGACTCGCTAGCAACAACGTAAAGTGTTATAGTAAACGCACACAACCTGTTTTCCAAACGTCTCCACACCACACTCCCCCGAGTCAGGTGTTTTAAGATGCTGCCGTAACGTTTTACACACTTAATGTCAGCGGTCCATTAACATAAAGCTTCAGAAGCTTTGCTTTCTTCTGTATTTGAGCGCGAGCCAAATCTGCCAAGGCTCGGTTCCCAGCTCAAAGCTGAGTGAGACATGAGGAAAGATCCCTGAGCCAAGAGCCATGTTTTATTGAGCAGATATCCGCTGGTAAATAATTCAGAATCACAAGCTAAGCAACAATATGCACCTGTGTGAGAGAATAGAGTGGGCCTTCAGGTACCAGCACTCACCAGCCCAAAACGGAAAAGAACCTTTTAGTATTAAATGCTCTCCACTTCTGCAGTCGGTTTTGCGCCAAGGGAAGGTTGAGCGATACTGGCAAAAAAAAAATCTCTTTCTCTCTCTCTCGCTCTTTGTTTTTAACTTTATGAATGATTGTCGATCACGATTTAGATTTTTCTTTGTTCTTACATAACAAAAATACATACACCGTGCTGACAGAAAGTTTTCAGATGCTTTCAAGTTTTCCACATTGACAAAGTCTGAAAACTTTCCATCGGCACTGTATACCACTCACCCGAATTATCTGCCTAGTTTACTGCTAACAAAGTACGAACATGAGGTCGTCCAGTTTCTCAAATTGCCCAGTCTGTTGAACGCGCCGAGGTGAAAAATGTATTAATTCCAAACCTCTTAAGTGATATCTAAACATTTTGCTTCCTTAACGCTGCGTTGCCTGTTTTTCTTGCCATTTTTATTTTATTAATTCAACTGCCCAGTGTTTGTAAGTAGCTTTATTCATGTAAAAGGATGTTTTATTTCCTTCATATTGGTTTAAACTGTTAAACAACATTCATGGATGTTTTAATTATAACATCTGAAAATCGTATAAAAACGATTTTCGATTGAATGAATGATATATGAATCGTATATATATATTCAAATTAACCCTATTAACCAGCACGGTGGCACTGTCGCCTTGCACCTCCAGGTTTCGGGTTCGATTCTTGCCTCAGGGTCTGTGTGCATGGAGTTTGCATGTTCTCGCCGTACTTGGTGGGTTTCCTCTGGGTACTCCAGTTTCCTCCCACAGTCCAAAGACAGGCAGATTATGTTAATTGGCGTTCACAAATTGTCCAGTTGGATCGGCATCTTATAAAGGGTGCATGCTGCCTCGTGCCCTAGGTCTCCTGGGATATGCTCAGGCCCCCTGCGACTCTGTATACAGGATGAAGCGGTATATACCCCCAAATTCTTTAACGTACAAACCTTTTCTTGTGACACTCTGGCTATTCTATATATTTGTCATCTTTCTGCAGCACTGCAACTCAATCATCTTCTCTATTGCTGGAATGTAACAAATGCCTGACAGTTTGTCCCAAAGAATGATTTGATAATACACTTTACTTCACATTGCTGTTGAATCCTCAAATCAGAAGGTGTTCATTTTCTATAACAGTAGCTCTGACAGTAGTTCTGTCTGTAACATAAATACGGATTGATATTAATGCCCTTGTTCTAATACGTTATTATTTCTATAGTAACCAGTCAATCACAGGGATGTACGACAGGCGCTTCACGTAACCCCAACCTTATAATAAACGTATCATGCACACATATAATCATCGTCATATTGGGGTTTTCAATTACATTTAGGATAGTCGGAGTATTTGTTTGACAAATAAGTTCGAGTATATACACTACTCAAAAACACACAATGATGATGGTGAGTGAGAGCAGGACCTTGTTTTAACATTTAATCTAACACTATAGGTTTAAAAGTAGTACATATATAGTAATAAGCATTCGCTTATTAATAAATGTAAAACCTCTAGTTGAGAGATAAGTCATGGTATGAGTGTATTTTTTCAGACGTTCTATTCTATTCATTCATTCTAATCATAGTTTTAAAAATAACACATAGATTGCGCAGGTCAGCTTTAGCGCATAACCGGCATAGCCAAGATAAACCTTTGTACAATGTATTATATATTATGGATGTTCGAGTCAAACTGCCACTTGAGATGAAATTTCACATGAATGAAGATGTAACCTCGATGAATACAGTATTCATAAGAGACTTTAAATACAGATCGGTGATGAGACTCTTAACTGCAGTAGAACATTTGAAGTCGCCAACTTGCATGAGAGACCCATGTGTCTGTGAGAACTCTACACACAATCATTCATCAACACCGCCTGCACATTACTGGAGTTATTGCCATGTACAGCCCTGATCTCGCTTCAAGTGATTTCCGCCTTTTTTATTATTAATTATGATTTACAGTATATGCTTTATTTATATTTGTTATATATATCGTGTAATTATTTTTGGTCCTAGCGTTGCAGTAGTAACTTTTGGTCAGCTCTCACATTACCCTGCCTCCATTGCTGCTGGATGTCTGGAATTTCCCCCAGAATCAATAAAGTATCTTAAAGGAGTGCCTGGGAGACCAGGGTTTCGGAAGCAGGCAGTCCAGTCATGTCTCCGGCGTAGTGGGAAAACTTTCTACCTTGATGATATTCAAACTCTAGTGAAACACTGGGATTCTGCGCTATAAAAAGTCTCAGTTTGACTTGAACGCCCCTTAAAATATAATATAATAAAGATCCATCCATCCATTAACCTCTATAGTCCACCTAGGGACCGTGGAGGCCAATGGTGACCATTTTATTTATTCCCATTTTTACAACCATGGTAAGACCTCTGGTCAACATTCACACACTACGGCCAATTTGGGAACGCCAATTAGCCTAGCTGGACTGTGGAAGAAAACTGGAGTACCCAGAGGAAACCCAGGAAAACTGGAGTACCCAGAGGAAACCCACCAATCACGGGGGAGGAAATGCAAGGCAGGAACCAAACCTGGAGGTTCAAGGCGACAGTGCAAACCACTATCCCACTGTGCCGCCTATAATATAATATAATATAATATAATATAATATAATACAATATAAAATAATATAAAATAATTTTCCTATATATTGATTGCCATGTGTGTACTGTATTGACTCTGGGTTCTCAGCCCAACCCATGAGATTGTGATACACTGTACCTGCTGTCATGAAGATACAGCTGAGGTGGCACTCCAACTGGCACCCCACCCATGGTGGTAAGCTGAACACCTGGGACACCCGAGATGACTGTGATTCCCTGAACAACCGGGACACCCGAAACAACCGGGATGGCCTGGATGGTCGGTACATCTTCCGCCTGTCCTGCCTGGCTCACCATGGGTCCTGAGTGCACTGCCTCAAGACCGGGCTGGTTGGTCTGAGTGACTGGCGTGGTACTCTGTGTTCCTGCAGGACTTGGCTCCATCCTCTGGGGGCTGGATTGTGTGGTGGCGGGGCTCGGGTGCGGGGCCGGGGGGCTCGGGTTGGTCAGACTGGGACTCAGCTGAGTTGCAGAGGTCGAAGGGCTTTGCTTCTGAACCACTAGGGGGCTCTGTTTCTCTGAGGTAGGGCCAGAGATGGGGGCATTTACATCTGTGCATGGAAAGAATGAGCAATTAAAAAACAGGACAATTAGTCAATAATTAGTCAACATTTTCGCTGACTAGCTGTACTTGAAAAGAAGAGAAAAATGAGCAGCAATCAAGAGAGGGAAACCATTTAACACTGACTTTCTACAGGTGGTTTGATATTATATAAGAACCATACTGTATAACTGTACAATATATCAGCACTATAACATGCTACTTTTTTCGACTTGTGCAACCAATTAAAAGTTCTAAATAAGAAAATATGTGAATGTTTGCGTACATCATGACTATAAGGAAATGTGTGAAAGGCAAACTTTAGTAGTGACACTTAACATCACAAGTCAAAGACGATTTAATGACAGTGCTACTTTCTATCTGTACTGTACATCAAACACTGCGAAACGTTCTCTCTGACCTTCCTCAGGGATGATGTGCAGAGTAACAGTGAGTCCTGCATCTTTGATCAGCTTCACAATGTCAGCATGAGGCATGTTGATAATCGACTGATTGTTGACGGCCATGATGCGATCGCCGACCTTCAGCTTCCCGCAGCGGTCAGCCGGACTGCCCTCGATGATGCGTCCGATTTTGTGCGGCACGGCTGGAATGACGTGTGCGAGATTAGTTTGACTTCATTTAGTAAGAATGTATACAATGAGTGTATGTAACCAACTGAACTGAGTGAAACCTTCATTACTAAGAACAAAATCTGTCGTTATATCGGATCAGGCTTCAGGGTTACGGCTTGCACTTTAAACCCAAACAATGAGTGTAGAGTGAAAGATGTTTAAACAGAGACTAACAGATTGTTGCGGTGTTCTCCGGCCTGTTCAGAGAGCTGATTATGACGAAGCCGAAGCCCTCTGTCTCCTTGCGGTGGATGACTACATCGGTGGTGGGAGGCAGGTTGACTGGACACACGGCGCGGCCTCGAGGAGAGCTGCTCTGATTGGCTGCCGATCCGTTCTCTCCACAGGGCTGGCCTGCAGGGGGCACCGTGCATATTCTGAGTCACTGCTTAATATAGGCTTGAGCTTATCAAACACAGGGTTTTCTGACAAGACGCAGGATGGATGACCAATTAATGTGTCATCAACTGTCAGTGAATGAACCCACAACTCTGTTTATCTTTCAGCGCCGAAGTGATGCTCAAATGTTCGGATTTTTATATGTGGTATCTGCTGACCATGTGGCTCCACCAGCTTGCTGTTGGAGAGGCTAATGTACACAGAAAATACTTAACCACTTGTCCCAGGCTAATACACATTAATCATCCATTAGCCTTCAAGACACATTAATAGATTCTTAATAGAACGAGCTGGCAGTACAGTTACACCGGGTACCATCCAAATAAATCCATGCAATCTGCCCTCCTCGTCTGCAAAACTGTACACAATAGCATCTTCATTCTCAGAGCCTGCAACACTACCGACGCTGGATGCTAATACAGATGCTCGGCTGGCTTTTTTGATGGTAAGCGTTTCAAGCTGAACCTCTCTCACAGTCACAGGGCAGCACTTTTATCTGCTCAGATCAGTTCAGAAGTGTACTCTACAGTTGTCAATGCTCGCTGATTATTGTCTTTTAGAAAGAGAACATGAATATTTAAAAATAAAGAAGTCTAGAGATTCCAGATATTTTAATTTAGTAATATTCATGTAGAAGCTCCTTGTAATCAAGGGAGTTAATCAAGGAGGTGTAAGTTTTATTTAAAAAGTCTGCACCACTGGACTTGTGTTTTATCAGTTCACTGATTGATGAGAGATTTCCAGACACCAGCATTAACAACATACTGTTACTCACGGCACTAATTTTCTCCAACCAATCATGGGCATGTTTGAGCTCCTGTATGCACATACGGGCAGTTGGGGTTTTCCTGTATGTGTCTACGCTGTCCTGTGATGAGGGAATTAAAAAAAAAAAAAATGCATTTGTGTTTGATTTATGTTAACACGAGTTAGCCTTTACACCCACTAGGTGTCGTGTGACTGGAGGAAAGCAAGCGAAATGGGAAATGATCAAATTGTGAAGATAATAAATTAAAAAAAACTACGGAAAACGACATTCAGATGGGTTCTACAGGCGGATAAGTGAAAGCGAGTTAATTTGTGGTGCCGCCAGAATTTATGGTGGATTTTTAAAATTGAATTTAACTTCATTGCACACTTCATCAGTCCTAATCAGCCACACACAAACAGTCTCTCTCATTTGTGCCGGTGCTTTTGTGCTGCTCGGCGTGCATAAATAAACCAGACTCATGTGGAGTGATGTGCTGAGTGACGGCGCAGGCTCTGTACTATACACTGTGTACGCTCTATAAAAGTGTGGTGTGTCCACAGGAAGAAAAAAAAAAACAGTATAAAAATTATACTATTATAAGTATACTATATATTAATTTATATATTATACTATTAATTTTCTGATGATATGGCATTTCAGTAGAAAAAAGAAGCCTGTATTAGTCACACATATGAGGGGCGTTCAAGTCAAACCGGGACTTGTGATGACATTTCTCAGGTGCAAAACCGAAGATTTCAAGCACATTATGATGATGAGACTCTGAGTCACAGGAAAAAATTTTAATGGTACAAATGTTTTGGAGTGGGACGACTGATCCTTGAAAAATTGACTTGTGACCAACTTGTGGAAGAGATGCATCTGTACATACAATCATTCACCAGCACCACTTGCACATTACAGGATCTCGACTGGGAGTTACTGCCACGTATAGTCGTGACCTCGCTCTAAGCCATTTCCACTTGTTCTAAGCCTTTAAAGATGTTCTTAAGAGGCCAGCGTTTCAGATGAGAAGCAGGTCGAAAAAATGTTACAACTTAATGGTATCCAAGCACTACTGAAACGCTGGAATTTAGTGCATTAGTGTAGCAGAAGATTATATAGATAAATAAAGGTAGTTTATACTCTGTGTTCTGTAATTCTGCAAAAAGTCACAAAAAGTCCCGGTTTGACTTGTACACCCCTCAGCAAAGTGGAATATCCCAACTTGTTAAGAAGTTAGGGTCAGAGTGCAGGGTCAGCCTTGATACAGCACCCCTGGAGCACAAAGGGTTAAAGGCCTTGCTCAAGGGCTCAATAGGGGCGGCTTGGTGGAGATCGGGCTTGAACCGTTGACCTTCTGATCAGTAACCCAAAGCCTTAACCTGCTGAACTACCACTGCCCCACACTATGCCCTTGCAATAATCTTTGGCTCTATTTTCATCAACTATTATCGACAACCTGAAATAATTTTTAAAAAGCATTTCTAATCTCTCAGTCAAAAGCATTTTTTTTTTTTTTACCAATAAATTAATTTGAAAGCCTACTTATTATTCAGTTACTGATCTTAATGCACATAATTAAGGTACTACTATGAATTATTTAGTGACTACACAGAAGCAGGTTCAAAAGGTTAATGCTGATGACATGTCCGTCTCATGACCTTTAAGGGTGAATAACAAAATGTTTAAATCAATCAGTAGAACCGATTTGAGACTACCACACCAGTCCAGGCACCCACAGGTTGGAGCACAGCTGCCTCGAGAGACTGACTTTCTGATCATCTGCTCTGAGCACTAGATACTGTGCCAGCGCATGCATCAATATTTATTTCAACTTGCCTCATAGTATGTTGTGAAATACAATGCATCTTTGCTGACATGGTAAATAAAGTCCTGAATTATTGAACAGGAGTATGATTCAGTCTGTTGCTGAGTAGAACTCACCTGGATGAGGCACGACTCTGCGTCTCACAGTGAGCGTCACTTGGCCGTTGCGTGCCGCTGCATGCATGAGGTCGATGACGTAGCTGTGGGGTCGACCCCCTACCGGCATCCTGTCCACGGACACCAGCTCGTCACCTGGACGCAGACGGCCATCGCGCTCCGCCGGGCTGTTCTCGATTATCGCTCCAATTACGATCTGTGGCAGTTAATCAGAGACGATCATATATTAATACGAGGGCAACAGGGCTTTACATTACTATGAAGCAAACACAGCGTGGTGGCATGAACAAGCAGCGGTTTGTTTGTAGACCCCAGACGGTCCCTTATTACTAATTTGTTTATAGGTTTTATCTGGAGTGCTAGTCACAGCTAGATTAAAAGGTGTAACTGAGTGGGCAGCTCTGCCCACAATAACGAGCAATTATTATGCAGCAAGAAGTGAAGAAGATGACAAGCTAAGCTCTGTCCTGCCAAGAGACGGCAAACGAAAGCGGCTCGGCTTCCAACGATCGCCTGTTGTTCTGCTACAAATCAGCCTGCTCATTAAAGCTTATATTTGTAACTTCTAGCTCTAGTTTCCTGAGCTGGAATGAGAAAAACAGACTGCTGGGATCTCCTCGGTTGCCCCATACGAGCCTTGTCACGGGCCTCCGGACTCACAGCCTGCACCGCCTCGTCTCCTCCCAGGATGCGGAAGCCGAAGCCTGTCTTCTCTCGCAGCAGGTGAACCTCTACCTCTTGGTATTCCACACCTGGAAAAACAAAAAAAAATAGAGGATCTATATTCACAAACAGCCTGACATAGGTTAATATCTGATTGAAAAACAAAAAAATAAAAAATGAAGAGATTAAGAGAGCTACGGCACACTGAGCTACGGTCATATCTTTAAAATCACATTGTCAAAAAATTGGGTAAACAGTAAGGATGTAGTATTGTGTCCCTTGAGGTGGAGCTGACACGCTTTTTTGGACATCCTTGTGAGGACGTGGTCGAAGCAAGACGCAGAAAGAACTTGGTAGTAATGATGGCATTGACCAGTTAACGGCATAGCGAACATCTCTTAGGGACTTCTTCAGGCTTGTGCAAGACCACGATACTGTAGGTCCATGCCAGATTGTAGAAGACCTAATACTTCCTGACACAATCACACTGCGATAAAAAGCCGTGCGCGTGTCGTGATATTTATACTGTACCAAACCGCCGGACACAAACAACATTAGCAGGAACATGATGAGCACCTGATAAGAGCCTGGTCCGATCTGATCAGACACATTATTAACTTGGTTTGATCTTCTTGGACCTGGTGAGCGCATGATCGTGTGTGTGATAGAAAATTAGTGACAACACAACAGACCTGATAGAAACGTGGCTAGGAAGAAGTATAAACTTTCAATTTTGACCCCGATCCTGCTGCGTTCTTTGATATTTTTAAGGTTGCACTGGGAACTTCATAATCTTTGTCAGAGTGTGACTGGACCCTTAACTGCTTTGTACAAAAGGTCAGCCGTTCCTCATTCCTGATCTCTTCTATTGAAGAGCGTGCTCGGACAACACTCTGATGGATGTGATCTGGACTGGATTAGAAGGTTTTGCACACACTTGAGTCCATGCCGGCTTCAGTACACAGTCATTAAAGCGAAGCAAAGATGTATCAAACACTATTAAACTCATGTCAATATTCGGAAGATTCTACATTTCACTCAAGTTTTAGTCAATAATATAATTTGTACTTCCATTAATAGAAAATAATGCAAAATATAAGTAAAATTCAAAATATAGCCATTTTCCCTAGCACTATTTCAGTTGAATGGCAATATGTTTCATAATTTAATATTCTTGCATTTCAGCCTACTAGCGGTTCATTATGACTTAATAATCCATCTTTAACTTATTATTTCAAGGGATTATGTCTTTACTCCTCATTTAATTTCAACTCAATATCTCCTGATACCTCATTAATATTTCATTATTTTAACAAGATACTTGGCTTAATATTTCATTACACTGAGTTATTATGTTCTTATTTCAGCACGTTATCTTTTATTATCTTTTTTTAACACGCCACAACCTATTAATAAGATTTCATAATTGAAAATGAAATGATAATTTTTATAGCTTCTTATATGTATGCTTTATGCACTTACATTACTTTCGGTGGTAAAAAAGAGTTTTGACAGCCAAATGAGATATCTCTATTTTACTAGTGTTGAGAAATAAAAAATGGCCTTTCAAAAGAATTGTTTTAAAATATTTTGTGCATGTTTTTGTTGAGTCACAAGGCTCTTAAAAAGCAGAAATGTTTATATCAGTGTGAATTTTGCATGATTTTTTAAACTCCCCCCCACAATTTTGTCTCAATGGCTAAATCAGCCAGCAACTGTCTTTACTACAATAGCGTTGGTACAAAGTATTTTGAAGGTCATTAGAAAAAAAAAAAAACAAATACTTTAGTTTACAGCATCATCAGCTCTTTTCCCTAGTACTTTTAGTTTCACTTCAATTTTTCAAGACAGAGCCTTATGATATTTCAGAGACATTCCGTATAAGGTCTATATATAAGAATATAAAATATAATATATAATATATATAAGAATATATAAGGTCTTATATGTAAGAATGAAAAAAAGGAAAAACCTATAAAACCGAGTAAACAGTAATTAATGGAACAAAGTCAGTATTTGGTGTGACGACGCTTTGAGGACCATTTAGTGTCAGGTACAATGTGTGCAGTTTTATAATGAAATTAGCTTCTTCTGAGGACGTTGACTTTTGCACCTGCTTCTTTTTTGCATGCAAAACCCAGCAGCTTCCATTATAAGATCCATGTATAAGAGACCTTTGTAAGAATTTTAAAAGATTGTCTAAGACTTCTGCACAATATTGCAACATCTGTAGTTCAGAAATCCTGACTGACAAACAGGACATAGCAGACATGCATACCAAACGCAACAGCCTCCCTCACACAACGTGTGTATCTCAGTGTCTCTTGTACATAAAGGGATGATGTGTTTCCTGCCTGTCATAGCCATAGCTTTCGGGTCAGTTTCCTTTTGGAAATATTACTTTTGGAAATACAGATGTGCAACATGGTTCTCGAAACCAGTGCTAGTACAGATCTTCTAACAGCAGAATATACAACAACGATAATTTGCCAATATTGCCAAAATCTCATTTTGCAGTCAAACTGTTCATATGATTGACAATAACTTAAAGTGATATAATCAAGACAACCCCTGAAAGCAGTCAGGAAAAAAATCCATTTCAAAACCATGAATAATTCAATTTCCTTAATATTGTGTGCATACAGTACAATACATAGGTCACCTGACACTGTACATCATATGATGTACTACCGAGTAAGCTGATATATATGTAGATAAAACAGCCCTGATATCCACTGGGAAAATAACACAGACAGATGTATAAGCCATTAATTATGGAGCAACCAGGAGGTACACGCCCTAACATGGGAAAACAAATTGCTGCATAATGGACTTGCCTGTAGACTCAGTCAGCGTCCGTGGTGGGCCGGGCTCTGAAAGAAAAATAGCATGAAGATCGTAATCAGAGGGTCTTTATAACACTAAACGGTGCTTGTGTGAGGATGAATAGTGTAGATTGGTACTCTTTCAAATGTGATTACATTGAAGTGTGTGTGTGTGTGTGGTGACATAATGTGAAAACGATTACTTCACAATAAAAAGAATGTGTGCATCACATTACAGCCGAAACCTGGACATACTGAAGCCCAGGTCTGTCAGTCAAGCACTTAGTTTAAAAATCTAAAAAAAAACTATTAAAATGATTCAGTAACTGGTCACATTTTTAGCTTATTGACCAATTTTGCTTATTATTTTTGACCTCTCTTTCTGTCCCTCCTTTTCTCTACTTAGTGTTTCAAATTTTTTAATGGTGTACTTTGAAAAAATCTAAAAATGAAACGTCCTATCATTTTTTTTCTCCATATACCAATCAGCCATAACATTATAACGCAAAAGTGGTGACAGGATCATGGGCACCCAGGGCTCACCCATGCCAATGGGGACCAAAGGCCAGCCTGTCCAGTCCAATCCCCACAGAAATGACGATGTAGCACAAACAGTCAAAAACATTAAGCCGTATATTGCACAGTTTCTCCTTGTGCAGCCAGGGTAGCTCTGGCATCAGGTCATGACTCTACAAGACCTCTGGTAGTGTGCTTTCATGTCTGGCACCAGGACGTTATCAGTGGATCGTTTTGGTGCTGTGGATTTTAAAGCGGGGCCTCCATGGTTCTGACTTGTTCGTCCAGCACTTTTTTTTATGGATGCCTGGTCCGACTGAGATCTGTGGAACTTGGAGTCTGGATCAACAACCTTGAATGCCTGCTAAGCCCCACAAGCAGCATGCTGTAGTGCACTGGGTGTTCGGGTGCCTTTCTATCGTTGCCACTGTAACTATTTTGAGAGATTTGTGTTGCATTGGCATTTTTGTGGGATCAGACTGGACAGGCTGGCTTATGGTCCTTGTGGGTTTGGGTGAGACTTCGGAGCTCATGATCCTGTGATCCTGGTGTATAACTGATAATGTATGTTATTCAATTCACCTTTTAATGGTCTTAATGACCCTAGATTTGTACTCAATCTAAAGCTTGATCTTTGTATATGTAACAACAAAAAACTTATCACAAATGATCACAAGTTTGCATCACCATGAAACTGTCTGTTGTCAGAAGAATAGGAACTTGGCCGCGCTCTCTGGATGGGAGAAATGGTACTGTTTCTCTGTCTTGCCAGGCACGATGACACTAGCTTACAGTGGGTGTCTTTGAGCCTACAGTATGTATGTGGCACAGAATGAGCAGCAGCTTCTCTTCAACGTTTTGATGCACTTTTGCATCCAAATTTTAAATCTGGAGTCTGGTTTCTTTGCTTGACGATTAATATTCACAACGCTTGCTTTCTTACTTTTGCTCCGAACACAATGATAACTTGTTCAGACTTGAACATAAAGACTTATTCAAGTGAAAAAATCAGCACAGCTTACATCTCGGGCCATATAACCTATGTACTGTACTGTACTAGTGGAGCTGGTCATCTAAAAGGGCACAGTAACCTGATACAGAAGTGACTGCATCCGGAATACTGCTGGTGCATCTGATGAACCGTGCAGAGGTCAGCACTGGGTCACACTCACTACTCTAAGTTCAAGTGTTTTATAAGGTGAAGCACGGAATGTCTTCCTCAGTCCAAATTAAAGAAGCACTTTAGTTAAGAAGCGATGAGACTCACGCCTGCTCTCGTATAAAGCTCGAGATTTCTCGTAGAGGTCGTAGGGGTCGGGTTTGCTGAGGTGAGCGCCGTCTGCGTCAGGGGCGGATGTGCAGTGGAGCGTCTGACCCACGTGAGCAGCGGTGTGAGGGAGGCCAGGGGCTGTAAGGCCAAGCTGGGGGCTTCCCTGGGGGTCCCACTACGCAGACACACACACACACACACAACTTGTTAGGTGCAAATACATACTCTATGATACGTATATATCAGTGAGGCAGAGGGAAAATTTATATATCAATTTTTATATATTTTTTAAGATAATGGATGGAAGGATGATAAGAGGATGAATTTGGCAACCCCTTAAAATGGTTGTCAATTTTAGAGCATTTCAAAATTAGAAACTGGAATCAAATATGTGGCACAAATTAAAAACATTAATTTCTAGCAATTATTAAAATATTCTCTTCATTAACCAAGTTTGGTTTTCACATAGATGAAGTCTGTCCTGATTTAACAACCGCAGTGGATTTAATAAGCAGAAAAGCCTAAAGGTGTCAGATCCATTTAATAAATGCTATCTATTTAGCAGAAGGTGCACCGACGCAGAGTTCTGTTCAACCTGACCCAGGAAAAGCCGGAGAAGTGCAACAAGACATCAGAAATCCTCAGAGTCAGATTTCTAACTGCTGAACTCGATAACCTGACTTCAGGTTAGAGGCATTGATGTGATGTCACACTAACAAGGCAGCGTGCAGGGAGATTTATGCTGACTAACGGTAAATAGAAAGAAAAAGCATTTATCTAAAGAGCTATCCTTGAGCTTTAAAATGCAAAGTCAAAGTTAATGATAAATCACCCGACAGTTTAATGAACAAAATCGAGCAATCCCTTTAGTCAGCAAGTGTTGCTTTTTTCCGGGTTCGATTCCCGGCCAGACTCGAAATTTGGAATTCATTTTGCAGAGACAATTTAATATTTAATAGCTCTGTGAGAGAGAGAGAGAGAGAGAGAGAGAAAAAAAACTGGAAACCTGCTTGTAGAGTCAGAGGTTAGTAGTAAGCAGGGTGGGAGGTTAGTACAAGTTAGGGTTCAAATCTTGCCTCTAGTCTGTGTGTGGGGTTTGCATGATCTCCCTGTTCCCTGTACTTGGTGAGTTTCCCCCACAAACCAGGCGCATGCGGTGTAGGTTCAGTACATTTCCAGACTGCTTGAAGTGTATGATTGGGTGTGTGACAGTGCGTGTGCGTTTGTACGAAAGGTGGAAGGTAACTAAGTACTTTTAATTTGTTACTGTAATTAAATACATATTTCAAGTAGTTGTTCTTTCCATAGTTTTATTAGTGGATACTTTTACTTTTACTCCACTACTTTCTGCAACATACATCTACACTTTTTGCTCTACTACATTTCTGCATTACATGTCCAGAGCGGTGTATATGAATTTGTAGTCAACCTGCTCAATATCTCCACCTGTTGATAATTACAAGATGTGCCTTCCCTCTGTGAAATGCTTAATCATGTAGCAGGTGTGTGAAATCAAGAATGGGGACGTTTTTTGTACCACAGTTACGTTATAAGACTCTTGTACAATGACTTAAAGGATCCTGTCAGCTAATATAAGATTATTACTTTTGATACTTAAGTCAATTTGAAGGTATGTACTTGTTCTTTTACCCAACTCTGGTTTGTACCCTGGCACCCCTTTCACAGTGTACCTTGCCTTGTGCCCTGTGATAAGCTCCAGGCCCCCTGTTTATTATAAACCAGGCATCCATATAGTCAGCAGCATACACTTTGTTATTCAGTCCCTAGATCATTTCTAAAATGAGGTTTGTGTGTGTCATCAACCTATGTGTGTTCTAAACCACCACGTATCCACTGGCATGTTTATTAACTAGGCATAAAAAATCGATATAGACCTGCGAGAGTCAATGATCATTAGCACAACAGACAAACCACAAAGGTACAGGATAGCTATTAAAGTGTCCAGGCTAAGATCTAAATTGTTTTATGTATTTAATGATGTATTAACCGGCTGCTCTCAGTTCCAAATTGGACTCTAAATGGTGCTTAAACTGAGGGAGAGTTAGAGGGGAAACCATTTAAGTCTATAAATGAAAGACTTGCTAGAATCGGTTTTAAGAGGAATATATAAATTTTCTACTCAAATTCCAATAAATTCAACAAGTCCGCTGTTTGACGTTTAACCGAATACATACAGGTTGTTCAAAATCTTTGGACTTGGAGTTTGTTTCAAAAGTGTTCTCTACTGGGAGCCATGCCTTAAGCAGAGCAGAATTTGAAATATCTGAACCCCAGCCTGTAAGGCAGCAGATGATTCAGTAATATTTGAATGCAGCGCACACAAAGCAGCCCCAGACAATAGTACACAAGTATAACACGTTATTGCATCACTTGCCATGCACATAGAGCTGAGGTTTCTTCTTTTTTTTTGTTGCTTGCTGATAAGATGAAATATGCCACAAAATATCCGCATATACATTTCTGTGTGTGTAAAAAATGACAGCGAGTTGACTAGCGTGCATTCAGTGCACGGTAAAGACGGAGCAGTTCATTATTCCTGTGCACTCCCTTTCTGTTCCTCTGCTCTGAAAGAGCTGGCTGTCCCTGCGGGAGATGGATTGAGCACTGAGAGTGTGTGAAGTGTGGCAGGAGAGCAGTGGTGCCACAGACTGATGCCTCGGGCACCACGGATCTCAGCGGATACCTGTTAGCTTTTCACTGCAGGTTTGTCTGCTTGCTAATGCTGCTCACACGGAGATCCAAAGAAGACATAAACGAGGTTCCTCTAAATCCAAGCACCTGTTGTTAAACCCTGATCCTTGTTATACTAAAAGGTTAGTAGATAGCAGTAGGTAGTGGAACATTTTTTTTTTCATTTATATTTTAATCACTGTTCGAAGATCTTTTATGAGGAACATCTGTATACCTGCACATTTATGCGGTTATCAAATCAGCCAATCATATGGCAGCAGCACTGCGGATAAAATCATGCAGATACGAAAGGTCAAGAGCTTCAGAATATATTTGAATGAATGGGGGAAAAAAAGTTTGATCAGAGCACAGATGTTAGTATCAGATGTGGTGGTTAAAGTATTTTGTAAAAATCTGCAGGGATTTTCATAAACAATTTTGTCATCACACAAGTCAAACTGAGACTTTTGACTTTTGAAAACAGTTCTGAGAGTAAAAACTCCCTTTACGTCTCTATATAATCCCCTGCTACACTAATGCACTTATCCCAGCTTTTCAATAAGGCTTGGGTAGCATCAAGTTAGAAAGTTGTCTCTGGACGCCACAGCCATGATCAGATTACCTGTTTTACTTCAGCCACGCTGGCCTCCCAGGAATTCCTTAAATGTCCATTTCCTTTAATGTAAGAAATGGCCTGGTTTAATCACCAAAGGCATTCTCTTTTTGAAGGACAATGCTCGACTTCATATTGCTGACCGTACCACTTAGTTGTTGCCACATCTCCCGTACAGTCCTGACCACGCTCTAAGCCACTTACACATGTTTGGGCCATTAAAGGAGTTCCTGGGAGGCCAGCGTTTTAGAAATGAAGCAGGCAGTCCGATGATGGCTCCGGAGTACTGAGAAAACCTTCTACCTTGCACTAGTGAAACACTGGGATAAATACATTAGAGTACATTAGAGTAGCAGAGAAATAAAGCTAGTTTATACTCTATAACTTCTTATTCTGCACAGTGAGAAAAGTCCCCATTTGACCTGAACGACCCTCTTAATATAATATAAAGTTGTAACTGGAATGATAGTCTGAGCTGCTGTTACAGAATGACCTTATGACCAATCAGAATCGGGAAAAATTCAACAGCACTGATGAAATAAATTTATGTACGTACATATATATATATATATATATATATATATATATATATGTGTATACACTCAGCAAAAAAAGAAACGTCCTCTGACTTTCAACTGTTTTTACTTTCAGTAAACTTAATGTGTAAATATTTGTAT